>JAHDVE020006451.1:0-104491 GCA_022606495.2 Halesus radiatus | reverse complement strand
TTGATATTTATAAATTAAATAGTGCTTTATACGAAATATTTCTTATTCATATAATATAATAGTTATTATTGAATTTTAAAAACATTAAATTAAAATGAAGTTCTACAAATTTAACTTGAACATAATAAATGAGTATTTTTATCATTAGTAAAACTTCATTTCGCTTTGTATGAACACTGGCACTTCCAATCTAAATGCGCTTAATGGAAAATAATGAAACCGAGATAGCTTGCGATCGAACAAGGCTAAGTATTTAATGTAAATAATACCGTCTTTCAGCTGTACTCTATTGTAACCAGATGGCGCCGTCACTCAAGAAGCAGTGCTAAAGGCAGCATGATCGCCAGGATCGCTGTCATTGAAAACGCGACCCAGATTCCGGCAATCAGGTCTGATCAATTTTCAGTTCACTTCACATATAAATAATAAATAAATAAATAAAAAAGATTCCCAGAAGCTATCTGAGCTAGCTGAGTAGGCACTTAATTAAAAAGACGTAGGTTTGAAATGAAAGTTATAAGCATTGATTTTTTTTTCATAACAATTTATCGACTCCCATCTTTAGAATCGACGTTCTCCTACCTGGAAAATGCCTTAAAAATACTAAACAACTATGCTTTTGCCCTGAAGCGCAAGGAAACAGCAGCCGGGTGCCACCGGCTTGTTATTTCAACGATATGCACCGGCTGCCGGGCCGTTTCGCCATAGATATCTCCGCGGCTCTTGTACGAGTCGGTTGTGCATTCGCGCGCAAATTCAAACACATACAATGGAATATTGAATTTTATTTCTAACATAATTAAATAAATAAAAAAAAACTACGTACACAAGAATATCGACCCCCCGATGCTATAAATAAATTAACGTTAGCTTCAAAGGAGATCACATTAAATTGTCTCCTCACTGAGAAAATGAATTGTACACTTTTTAGCGGAATATTGATTATTTAGTTACCTGTACGAATATTGTAATTTATTATAATATATTTTTAATAAACTTATCGATAATTCTGTTTTTAAACATTTATTATCTTTAAGATTATTATTTTCAAAATATTACTACGCCAATGAAGAGAACTGGCTCTTGAGTTGTGGTGTAAATAATGCCACCTTCATTTTGAATAATACTGTATTTCCTATTTTTACCAATTGTAATAAAACTAATTGCTATTTTGTCAGCGTGTGAAGGTTGTTTTTTGAAAGCGACACGTCTTCCCGCCAAAAGCCGGACCCGGTGCTGGCGATGATTCCATTTTGTTTTTCGCCGGGACGCGGATGGTCCTGGGCCGGTGCCGTTGTAGTTGTGCTACCCTGCGTACATTTCCATACAATTTTTCCGACCGACGTTAACGCCTTACCCGACCCTCGCTAATGCCTTACCCAACCAACGTTTGTCCATTACTGACCCATGCCTATGCCTAACCTGATCTATGTATGCGGCTTTCCCGATTCATGCCTACGCTTTACCTGACCCACGCCTACGTCTTACTCGATCTATTTTCACGCCTTACCCGACCCACGCTTAAGTCTTACCCGATTTATTTTTACGTCTTTCTCGACCCATGTATATACCTTACCCGACCCACGCTTAAGTCTTACCCAATTTATTTTTACGTCTTTCTCGACCCATGTATACGAGTATATCATACCCGACCCAGGTGTGCTCGTTACCGGACCCACGAATATTCCTAACTTGCTCCACGCATAAGTCTTACCCGACCCACACCCACGTCTTACTGGATTCACATCTATGCCTTACCCAACCCACCCCTGCGTCTTTTATGTTTCGGTTTACCCTCACAATCATTTCAACACTTATTCCAACTATTCAACCATCCCTTACGTAGAAACAACTGTATTGAATTGCTTTGTATCATCAATGAATTAATTTATCGATATTTACACATATGCTGAACATAGATAATCTATCAATCGGCACTTCGGCACTCGAGTTGATCGAAACAAGATACAAGCACCTAGTTATTCAATTAACTATTGTATCAATATCCAGCAAATATATTGAATTTCACACATTAATTCATATACTCGTACAGGTAAGTTCGCAACACCACAAAAAACAATTTTACAATTTTTTACGTTCAATCAATTTAGGAGGCGGGTATAGGTATCGCCGCCCCGGGAACAATTTGTTGGATAACCCAATACCTCTGCCATAAGTCACCCAAGTGGTTCGCTACGTTTGGTGACTTAGTAGGAGTTCATGCGGAGTGAGGTTTGTACAGGTCTTGACAACGTACATAGATCCAGAGGGAAATTCTTTTCCCGAGTGCAGTTAAATATAAAAAAGAATTCTAAATTCTCATTCACTTTGGGGTCACTTAGCATTAGAATGTGTATTAACATTGTCTAAATATTGCCCCCGACATGGGAAAGAATGTGCAAAATTTTATTACGCATTTATGTATTTTATAGAACATTGTTTTGTTTCCCTTCATATTTTTGAATAGAAAACCTGACTTTAACACCACTCAAGCTCCTCGGTAAACATTTTTTCGAGTTGTTATCCGGATGCATACATTACCCAAGCTTACTTTAACGAGGTCAGCTTGTTTATTAAAAATAAATAAAATTAAAATACAACCACACAAATTTGTTTTAAACCACTTCAATTTAATGTAATGACCGACCGGTTTCGTAAATACCCTTCCTTCGTCATGACTATAATAAGACTACTAAACTAAGATACTAAATAATGATAGACATACATGAATATTTAGGTGTTGGAATGGGACCCGACTAAAGGGGAAGGGGTAATTAGGAGTTTTCAGGAAGAACAACGGAGTTCATTGGAAAAATATCTAAAAGAGGATTATACGCTAAATTTACTTGGTTATTCAATATATTAGAATTAACAGTCAGGGATTTTCTAATTTTAACTGCTTCTAATTTTTTTAAAAATATTTTTGTCTTTATCGTTACGGTGAAGAATTTGAACGCCTGTATCTTCATTAAAAATAAATCCTTACCTATGTAGAACGAAGGAGAGTCATTGCAACATAGTTTGTAAATGCCCGGGTGGCTTAATTTATGATCCTTATGTTAGTTTCTTTTCTGCTTTTCACAAATATAAATAAAATTGTTTAAGGCATCTCAATACTTTTTAATCATTCGCGAATTGAATATTCACTTATTTGAGAGCAACATATAAATGAGGCGATTTTTCAATAGATATCTGTAAGTGTACATAATATAAACGGTTTAATATATATCCCACAGCATACGCTTATATTGTATTCCCAGGTAGGGTCTATTTTACTAACTGTGCTTTATTTTACTAACTCTACTATTTTATTTAACGTTATTTGTTTTACTTTATCTTTCTTTAATGTAACTATATTATGTTGAAAAGTGTTTTATTGAGATGGATTAATAGTTTAAAAAATATATCGGACAGAATGTCCTCGCTGTCTTCCATTGATTGCGGGTCAGAGAAGATACGAGTACAATGCGTGGGGACTAAAATTCAATTTGTACTAACCAACCTTAATGAAAAAGGATAAAACTTTTCTCTAAATAAGTCGGCTATCGTAGAAACTCATTCAAGGGGTAACAACTTATTGTTTGACTTATAAAACACGATATTTGAAATAATAAAATGACACAAATACGACAACAGCACGATTCTATCGTAAACATAAATCCTCTAAACGATTTTCCATTTAATGTCAGATTTGCGAAACAAGCTCCGCAGTATTTATTTACGAAAAATCGGAATAACTCTTGTGGTTCCCGGAGGCATTATTCTTTCAGCGATGTGAATTCAATTATTTTTAATGAGATATCATGTAACACGAATAAGTACATTGTAATGCCGTGCAATTTAAAAAGAAAATAGTGATAGTATGTACAAAGTTACCGTGAGGAATATTTTACGTTTATTTCAATTATTATCTAACAAAATTCACAACATATTTTCAAAAATATTTTATCAACATGAAAACGAACAACAAAAAAAACCTTTAATAATAATAATAAAATTAATAATGATTGTTTATTTCAGCTGAACAGAACTGTGAGTGCAATACTCTGTCTGCCATATAAAATCATACATCTAAATGAATTACACGATATTAAATAGAATATAAAATAAATAAATTAAAAATAAAACAGATCTTTTTCACTTTTACTACTGTGGCTTTTCATGTTCAGGGTTTTGCGTTATTTTGTGTATCAATTTTACAATTTAAAAATAAACCTTTCTTTATGTTATCTTTGCCTGATTTATGTTTATAATGTTACATATATATTAACAGTGCAAGGGAGAAATAGTAATTTATTTTAATTTAAACAAAAAAAAAATAGTTACCAATAAACGTGAAATATCTTTATGGTGTCATTTTTAATAGAATGAATTCGAAATGTTTCGTTTTTTTGTATATATTTTATTTTTGTACAAAAAAATTCTTATTAATTTTATTAAAAAAAAAAAAAACATTCATACTATTTTCATACCACAATCTTACCCATCTCAGAACATACATCCTCTATTGAGGGGGGTAACGTAGTAGATGTATTCAAATTAAAAGTCAGTGAACGCCCGAGGTGCAGGCAATGAAATTTACTTTTATTTAAAAAAGCAGATGTTATTTACATATCGACCCCTCTTACGTAATTTTGCACCAAATTTGGGATGTAATTGACAATGAAGGTCCCAAATTTGGTGAAAAACAATCAAAAACTCGACTTTCATAGAAGTTCTGTCTCTTTAAACCATTCTTCTGTAAATTTCCGATTTTGAAGTTACGATAGTTTACACATGAGGGGTCGATATGTTATTACAATATGGAATTTCAAAATCGGAGAAGTGAGTGTATATAGGTGTTCCTAGTTTTATAGGTTTATAGGAGATAATTAAGATTACTTAATTGCGCCAGATTACTACGTTATCGAATTTGAAGAGCATAGGCCTAGTTTATTGACCATTTATCGGATGAATCGGGTTCAGAACTGAAAGTGTGCATTAAGTGAAAAAAGGGTTATATTAAACAATTTATAAAAATAACCCAAGTAAATCCTAAAACCGAACTGAAGGGACCTTTAAATGAAGGTCTTTTGATGCCGTTATATAGGATGGACGAGGATGGCGTTAACTACGGTGTTTCATGTGGCTTTGATTAGTTGAATGGAAGTGCGTGGAATGCTGGATTCGCCCATGAATAATCCTTGCTACGGAGCGCTACTGGGCTTCTGTGCTCTTTTCTGTCAAAGGCGCCTTTAAATTTTCATGATGGCAGGTGGGGGGTTTTTTTTACAGTTACTCCACACAGAAGGCTCTTAGGAAAAATCATTTCCTCCAAGGTCTATGTCATCTTTGGGGATGCTGTGTGGAGGGTCTTTTGAAGGATAGGAAGGAGTGAACCTGAGTCTTGATGAGACCCATGTTGTAGGAGGGACGAAACATAGAAGCCTGCAGATCATTTCACAGCCCCGCTGTTGAACACAAAAACAAGTCGTAGAAGCGACCCGTTTTCATGTGACAAATGTCAACCGAATACAAATGTTAGGAGTGCGTTTGGCGTGTTTCCTGACGATCCACCGGTGCCGAAAGGATCAATGACGCTAGTTTCTCAGAGCATCATCTATTGAAATACCGGTAGAACAAGGACAGCATTCCCACCTGACGTCTGTGCTCCAAATATTGCAATCCGTTAATATAGGCCAATTTATCAAACGGACCGCCCGTTTGATAGATTCCAATTAATAACAATTTATAGTTCCTAATAATTCTAATAAATAATAATCATTTACTAATAATTCTAATAAATAATAATTATTTACTAATAATTCTAATTAATAATAATTAGTTACTAATAATTCTAATAAATAATTATTATTTACTAATAATTCTAATAAATAATAATTAATTACTAATAATTCTAATAAATAATAACTATTTACTAATAATTCTAATAAACAATAATTATTTACTAATAATTCTAATAAATAATAATTATTTACTAATAAATAATAATTAATTCTAATCTAATAAGATGGCTCCGATTTTCAATCCCTTTATGATATTATGGCGGTGCTGATTGGTCGGTCCACAGCGGGAGAGGGGCAACCGTGCTCTGGCGCCCAGCGCTGTCGATGAAGGAAAGGCGTTGTTTTCCTCCCCCACCTTGAAGTTCTTCCAACGCTGGTTCTAGGCTGACAGCCACATATCTAACCGCAATTTTGCAGGTTCGCAATCTCACCAACTGAAATTTAGTATTATTCAGTAGATGAGAGGTCCCATTCACGAGAAACAATCCATTTTTAAACTTACGAAAACTGTTATTGTAACTTTGTTCAGGTATTGAAAAAGTGATACAAATTAAGGTGCCTCTCTTTCCTTTATTACATATTACTTTTATACGTGATAACCGTGTCGCAATTTAAATACATTACTCGTGTGGAAACCGAAACAGAATCGAAATATAAAATTTAATTGAAAATGGAAAAAAGCCCTTTTAAGTACAGAAAAAATATTTTGAAAATTTAACTCATTACACCTGAACCCAATCATCAAAGAATTAAGGCTTTTGAGTTAAAATATGAAAATGTATTTGAGTTTTTAAACCGCTCAAACAAACTTCCCCTTTCTGCATTATTTTACTTTGTAATAAGTCGACTTTTTCTTGATTCATTCCCGACTCCCCTTAATCTCAAATTTTAGGGTAGAGTTAAGCCTTCGCCGCTCTTAAATATAGCGCTGCTCTTTCAATGCCTTGATCCTTCGCCTGGGAAAGATTATTACCGCAGCGCAGTCTCCCCCGGTAATCTATTAAAAATGCGGTGAGAAAAGAATTTCAGAAATATTCCTGATTTGATAATATTTCAACCCTTTAAAAATGAACAAGAACGTATGCGCCCAATTTTCGGTTGAATATTCTAGGTATTCACAAATATTCTGTATTCCAATGGCATTACAAGTAGAACCGGTATTTTCATGATAGAGACTTATTGCTAAATTAGATCAGTGGGTACTTATGACAAGGTATAATCATCAGGCAGGAAAGTGCAGATTTATAAAACTTGGAATCCTAGCATCATGAAATTCAGGCAGTTACTTCTGCCGGGCTTTGAAATATCATTTTGCTCTCGAAAACAAGATAATTCGTCACTTTTTTTTGTAATCAATTATTTTATATTTTTCAGTGATAAGGGAGAGTTAAACTTGGGATGCTGAGGTGATGCAACTAGTCAACGGCATCGGGAGTCACTTGGTTCAGCACAGGTATGCCTCCGGGAAACTGGCGATGGAGATATTTTTCTGGTTTTGAATTCCATCTAATTAAGTCTTAACATAAGCTCTACGATCTGTTGAGTGCTGAATGTGTTCAATTTCGTATAAATCAGAATTCTTCAGACCTTATTTGTGCACAGCTAATGTGGCTGCACCGGCTGCTGTTTAGTTCGGCTCACGTCTTCCGAGGGAGAACCGTGGCAGTATAATAGTTGCATCCACAATAAGGTGCTTGTTTTTCACATTCGTTGTAACGAACATCGTACAGAATAACGAAAAAGAAGTAACGATTTTGGAGCAGTGAGGGCTTTATTAAAGAGAATGACGAAACTCAGGTAAAAATAGTTCAGTATAATTGAAAAGATTCTCTTAATATTATGATGCATAACATAAAGATAAAATGGATTATACGACAAAATAGATGCCCAATAATCAGTGGTTCTATATGATACAATAATATAGGTATATTTAATATAGTATTATATGATGCCATTGGGAAAATCAGCGTTTCTTTGATATCCGATCTGTATATTAATTTGCTAATATAAACGAGCTGTTGATGTTGTATGAGACCCTCCAACGCCAATTGAAGGCTAAGCATTGAAGGCATGTAATGAAGTTCCCATAAATTATATATATTTGCGTGGGAAAAGAGAAGTGGGATATTTTCAATAGCATTAAGGAGGGACGGATGTCGAAGAAAGATTATACAATAATTCGAAATAATGAAAATATTTTTACGCAATACGATAAACACAATATTTTTAAAAAGAAAACATATATATATATATTTAATTTTCATATATTTATCAAAATCAAAAAACCAAATATTACCCTTTTCTGACCGTCCTACGTATGTTTTACAAAACATTTAAAAAAAAATTGAATATCCCCAAAAAATGCTTTGAAGGTTTTTCTTTAAAACGCCGAGAAGAAATTGTAAACTAAAAATAATAGGATATAGTTACATCTCTTCATAAACACTAACTTTAATGTTAAAAAAATGCGGATTACAAAACTGCTGTACGTAAAACATACGTAGGACGTTTAGAAAAAGAAATACAAGTATTTTCTGACGGCTTCCACGGTCGAGGGGTAAGGCTCTCGACTACGAATCCGAAGGTCGCGGGTTCAAATCCCGGCGTGCGCAAGTAAATTTTATTTAATTAATTTGTGTTGTTTCACAATTAATTAATTTAAAAAATAATATATAGTATATTTACGCACGTTCCAGAGTGGAAGATACTCTCATTATCGCCCTGGTGAAAGACCACCATTCAGAATTGAAACGTTGTTTGAAATGGCTTTTAGCCGTATTTGGTGACCAGATCTGAATAGCCAGGTATTTTTCCACCTTCCTCTCCCCCATCTCTTTCCCCTCCCCAATACCTTCAGCCTCACAACATTCCCTAATTGGGGATGCCATAGTCTCACTAGCTCCAGACGGTTGGGAGCAGTTGGGACTCTTGTGCCGTATTCTTATAAAAAAAAATTTTTGCTAAATGCTAACTAACATATAAATTAAACAAAAATATATATTTTTTTAAAATCTCTTTGAAAACATTATGTTTATCGTATTGCGTAATAATAGTAGCATTATTTTCGAATCGGTAAATAATCCCTCTCCGTTGTCCCCTTAATTGAAGGAGTTGTTATGTAATGACAGAAGGATCCTACGAGGACTCTAGCTACTCGTGAATAATAACGGTAAAAAAACGACGCCAGCGCCACGTTTGCCACGAAGGTAGCTTGCACGCCCACACTCCCGCACTTCTATCCCGGCCTCCGAATCGTGTACTACGCCCCGGCCATTTTTGGCTGCGGCTGCAAATTGCGACGCCAGCACAAGCATGGCAAATCAATACCCAGCGTGTTAATCGACCTTAACCTTTCTACCGAGCACCAAAACATGATGTCTCGCCTTTACTACTTTTAAATTCCGTGACAACGATGTCTGTTCCGGATACTTCCCTCCATCCGTCTGCTGCCACGAAGTAATCGTAAGCCTAATTTATATTCCCCTTTGTGTTGTAATTCTTTTAGACCACCCCTGTTAATCATGCCCGTTCAGAGAATATCAGAGAGAATAATCACCCATAACTTCCATTTGAGGTTAGGTTAACTTGTCGCCAATCATAGTAGTAACATTGTTCTGTATGTACCTTCTGCTGAAATAAACCCTGAGTCTGAAAGCATATAATAGCATCATTTAGCGTAGTAATAGAGTCCCCCAACCCCAATTATAAGACTGCCTGTCGGCCTACGAACCTGCAGGGGAGATTCTTGGCCTGACGAAACTGAGCTAGTCGAATGTCCAGAGCCGAGCTCCCTGCCAAGACACCACCGCCAGGGTAAGTCTATACGAAGGAATTGTCTCCCGTAACCGCTCTGTCCCAACCTTCCTCCTTTCCATCTCCTTCACACAACCCCACCTCCAGTCAAATTCAATTATAACTGAGTAAACTTAATCATTTTTTTCAAATGCTGTACCATATCAAATTTACTTTGCTACAATGAAATTTCAACTTGTCTGTATGAATACTAGTAAACTACACTAAAAAATAACATGTTCCCACAGTCTGATAAATAAATGTAAAAAAGGGCGCTCGCTCCTTTAAATTGCTTTACATGGAAACACAAAGGTGGTTTAAAGGTAAAATTATGTAAGTTTAAAAAGCACTATGGTCCAGGTGCATATTTAACATACTATACTTGTATATACACGGTGTTCAGAAATTACCGTATTATAAGGTAATTTAATACTCGAACTTGTTATTTTTAAACTCCTTGTAATCAAGGAAACGGTTGATTAATTTTTTTTAAATTAAAATAAACTACGTGGAAGAGTTCTAAGCAAAAAAAAACAAAATGTTAAAAAAGTTGACTTATACATTTTTTTCCTAACAATTGGGGAGTCAAGCATAACCTCACATTCACATTTTAATGTACACACTATAATTATATTGGTAAAATCGGCGGTACACGGTGTTGTCATAGTAATAATATTCATCTTCCCACTTTGCTTAAATACAAACTAATAAATAAAAATATTATTAATAATCTTATTCCCCCACAATGCAACACTAATTCTAAGCAAAACTCCTTCGTCTATCGGGCATCACACACTTTTAACACGCACTATTCACAATTTGATATTTTTAACTCTGCACCACAATTCATAAACTCACACCGGCGATTTTTCAAACCTTTATAACTTCAGATACCTACTAACACATTTCATAACATCGCCATTCTATTGACATTCTTCCTTTGTGTATATACACACATTTGTTTCTTCTTATTTAATTAATATGAAATCACATATAGATTTCAATTAGATCGATACGTCTTCCTTTCTACACCCCATTAAATGTAACTTTTATTTTGCATTCCTTTTTATATATTACATATCATTTTTTATGTAAACTATTGGTCTACAAAAAAGCAAAAAAAAAATAATGAAAAGCTTTTGTTCTACACTTCTTTTGATATCTATTTTTTTATCAAACTGAGAAGGAAACTAAAATTTAGCATTTTGTTGAAGGCTTCTGTTGAAAGTCGCTGTTTTGAGTGTGGTTTGAAATACGGCTAGGGCGAGCTGAGTACCTGCTCGGGCCGGGGGCCTATTTGAGATGACAAAAGAAGTGAAAATGAGCCCAAACTCTTAAATGTACTGTTAAGCGTTCAGGCTGGGTTTTAAATATTCAAAGACTACCCGGCCGACCGGCAATCATACTCGTTATATATTCATCTATATAAAAGAACTTTTTTTTTAAATTTACGTTGCGTAGCCTTCGGCCACAATGGTTAGAGTTCATTTTATTATCTAAAAATAAATAAACAAATGTAAATACAGCACAAAGTCCGAACTGCCCGGAGTAAGCGGGACTATGGCGTCTACAATTGCGGTATGTTGCAAGGATGATGAGAATGAGAGGGGAAGGAGAGAGAGAGAATAAGGAAGTCAGGAAGTACCTACCTGATTATTCAGATTTCAAAGGATTTTTCACGTAACTCCACACAAGAGGCCCCGAGGAAAATAATTTTCCTCAGGACCATCTTTGGGGATGCTATGTTGAGGTTATTTTTAAGGAAAGGAAGAAGAGGAAGTTCTGAAAGGAAAATGTGTGAAGGGTGGGTAGGAATCTGGGGGGTCAGTGTGTTTAGGAGTGACGGGCGTATTAGTCCATCCCACGCACTGGTGCAAAGCGATGGGTCGAGAGGTGACACCCTCCTTTCCTTTCCGGCAGTTAGTAGACCACAATGATGATAACATGTAGTTTATGAAAACGTTACCTTCTTATATGTCACATATATATTATGTGTCTATATATATATATAAGAAGAGGAATACTATAAAGTGTCTATGGGCGTTTCTTTTGTATTATACAAATCTACATTTTTATTCCGAGTTTAATGAAATTTAGGACACTTGACCTTCAAAATAAGAGGAAGGTCACTGTCTACATTAGATTTCGAAAAAATACCCCATCCCTCTTCCCCGTCTCTTAAAGCAGAATTTTTTTTTTTAATGAAATTTTGCATACTTGAGCTTGAAAATAGGTGTAGGTGTAGGGGTAGGGGTAGGGGTAGGGGTAGGTGTAGGGGAAGGGGAAGGGGTAACACATCAGAACCTCAAAACTTTACCACAAACCATTCATAACCCCGGACGACGCCGGGTACTTTCTCTAGTACATTAAAAAAAACTGTAGCTGACTACATACTGCAATTTTCTATGACATGTTATGCCTTTGGTATTCAGTTTAGTAATTAAATCGACCCAACTTCCATGTATAATAAACCCCAAGACCAATGTTCCGGGAACTAGTTATTCAGTGAAATGAAATTTAGCTAGACATTTCGGTCTCTCGTGGTGAATACATCCCATTCACCGCCTCTCGGCCGTTGATTGCATGGAAAATCCACCCACTCGATCGTCATGCTGTGTGTCCTTTGTAAAGGTTCACACTATCGTAGTGTACTCGTACCTAGGCGCATCACTGATAGCTCAGTTGAAACCTCTTCCCCTTTCTCATATACGACGCATATAACCAAAAAGAGGTTGCAGCGAAACTCTTGGAGGTAGAAATATAGTTATGGATTCTTATGTGCGTGGCTCATATCCATGAAACAATTATATCAAATTGATATTTTTTTAATTTAAAAAATTCTGACGTCACAGGTCATGCAATAAATTTCTCCCCTCGATATTTTATCATAGATTTGAAAACTAGTCATTCTTCACAACTAGTGATATTTTTTTTTATCTAATGTATTGATTTTTAATGTGATTTGTTTTTATTTTTTATTTTTTATTCAAAAACCTTTGTAACTATCTTACACTTCTTTATTTTATATACCTTTAGCAGTCTGAAGATACTTGTACCAGTCGGAAAATGCTCGTGATAGGGTAAAATCGGTTCGGTCTGAAATAAACAATTGGAAAAAATTACAAATGATTATTTTTTTATTTTAAAAAAATCACATTAAAATGAAATTTCACCATGAATTGACAGTTTCAAAATTAGGAATAATTTCTTCAAAAATATATAACTGTTTTGTGGTATTATCGTCAATAAAAAATAATAAGAAATTATTTGTTTCCACCACTGTTTAATACGTAAATATCAACATTTTTCGGATGCGAAGCTTCCCTCATCAGGATACATAGTATACTAAAAAATAATGACAAGTATGGACAAACAATAAACGTAGAAAAATAATAATGTTCGAATAGACAAATTACAAACATAAACAAAAATTGATTTTTGTTTACATTGACACTTCTAGTGTTGTATAGGTTAGGTCGTGTATCCAAATTCTCCACTTATATATGTATATTTCGTCATACGTAGATCCCTGCAAGACGTGACTATTTGATATATTTTGATATTCTGTATGATGTAGGACTCCTCGTCGCATCAGGGGAGCGGAGACGAGTCAAGCATCGCGTCAGTCTTTGTGTAATTAACGCTACAAACCAAGCCCCCTCAAGGCACGACGGTGATGTTCAACCTTCACCTCTGCCAACACGGAATATGAGAATGTGGTTATTCTAGGTACAGAGTCAATTTTCCAAGTCTTCGTTGCACTCTGCGGCTACAACGACGGCAAACGAAGTCAGAAGTAAGGTAAAATTTACGGAGAGAGGAAAGTACAGATGTTTAAATATATCTGTAAAATTTTGAGTTTGCCGGTGCAAAATGAACCAGTTTTTGTTCAATCACCAGTCCCTCTTTTGGGCGCATACATTAAAATGGCATGACGATTGAAAATAAATTTATCCAAAGCACTTTTGCGGTGGAAAGTAAAAATGCCACAAACTTGACATAAAACATCTCAATAAATGGTTAACGTGTTGAGTGTTTATTTGTGAAGAGAGAATTTGTTAGCAAGGGGGACATTTCACATTCTTAAGAAAAGTCTTATTTCTTGAGAGTACCTACTTGTTTTCGAGTGGAAACATAATGTTACATCATACGGAAGTATGGAAATTTCGTTTTGTTGATAATTTACTCATTTGTTTTAAGAAACAAACAGTTTTTAATACATGCACACACACACACATATATAGGAAAACAAAAGGTAAGCTAACAAAGTATCTTATGCTAACATTGCTTAAATACAGGTGTTTCATTTGTGAAGCTAATAAGAGAAAAAAAACAAAACAAGAAGGAAGAGGAAGATAGGACAGAGACAGGAGATGCTTTCGATACTTTTTATTGTGCATCAATTTGTGGTCGCACGCATTACTTCGGTTCGATTTTTTAAAAGGGTTTTGTGAAAAATGGCGATGTTGTTAAATTGTGCCTTATAATTGCGCAAAAATACGTGGAATTACAGAATTTATCCCAAGCTTGGTCCTGTATGCGGGCAAATGAAAAAAAATGGTTTTTCGGGTTGATCTTGACTCCATACTCTTAGGTCTTCTTGACGGTAAGTGGATTTTTATAAAATTGATGAGTTTTGGCGAGTCCAGGCCATTATTCATCATTTTAACAATAAGATTTGATCAAATATTAAACGTCGTGTTTGAAGTGTGATGAAATTGTGGAATTTTAAGGATTCGGTTTAATTTAATTATTATTAATTATTCGCAAAGTGTAAATTAAATATTTAATTAACGTTCTTAAAGAAATTACGTTGAATGCTTTCGATTATTTCAATATGAGCTTGGTATAAAGGTGTCCATAACTCCATATCGGGTTGCAGTATTCTATAACGGGAGTACAGTCTTTATGTTGCCAAAAGGTAATGATTTGAGGCTGAAGAAATTGGACGAAAGGGAAGGGGAAGAGGTGTGATGGGAAGTACCTGGCTACTCAGACCTGGTCACAAAACAAAGTTAAAGTCTTTACATGTAACATTCGAAGTGGCAGTCTTTCAACAAGGAGAAAACCAAAGAATTGTAAATATAGGATAATAATAATAATAATGATTGGATTACATCTATAGCGCCGTTTTCGTGAGAAATCACCTCGAAATTGGTGTGGGAAAAAACCCTTTAATAAAACATTTAATTGTCCACAGCTGGTGTGAACTACTGTGAACCCGTTAATTCTGGATAAGGATCCAAGGAACACAGATCAGAGAATGTGCCTCGGAGGTCGTTGGTCTTCATTGGCCTTATAATCTTCAGGATTTTTTCTTTCATACTAATGTTCAATATGCGAAATATGTGTACATATAAATATGCTGTAGCTTAGGCAGAGGTTTTCGGGTTTATTATTAAAACATAGAAACGTATTCAAAGTTCATACAATGGAAAGAGCATTACTTGGAATTTGAAATGAAATGAAAGAGGATTGGGATTAATTCCTGTGCACCATAGTGGATATAAACCCTGAACGATTAGAAGCGAAGAAAGGAAACCTTCATCAATTCGTTGATCAATTGCACAGGTATATTTTATAACGTTCCTCGATTTTTTAGGCCGAAAATGTATTTGATAGCCAGAAATGAAAGCTTCTTTAAAAATGGTTCCACAGATGCCGTAGATCCACGAAAATGTATCCGAAAGCTTTCTCCAACCAGCGTACTAGATTTTTTTTTTAGTAACCAAAATGAAAAGAAGATTTAGTTAACACTTGGATTGTTTTAGATTGATTTCTCGTTCTTATACATTGCCTCCGGGGACAAAATTTCGGACACGGTGCCAACAAAGTAACTATAATATTAAATTGAGAACGATTAAAAAAAGTTGTTTACGTTTTTCAGAAAGATATTTCAGTTCGCAGTTTGATTAATGGGTTGGATTTAGATAATTTATTTCCAACTCGCAGTGACTCATCGAGCTTAATACCGTTATTTCGTTTTATTGACATTTTTTAAAAGACCGTGTGTCATTACATATTTTTTATTTATTTTTTTATTAATACTTCATTCATTGCAAATAAATGGGAAATACGTATACATAACGATAATTTCATACAAAAATTAATTTTAGATTTGAGGCCAAAATTCTTTTTTTTTTTTTTCAAAGGGTATAAGCAAATATTTACTAAGGATTAGCAGTAATTTTGCTATATTTATTTTAAATTATAAAAGAAAGGTCATTAAATACCCTGATTTTTTGCGATTTTAGAGGCAACTTTAGCAATTATTTGGGGGCTAATGGTGGTCTTAACAAATAATAATTTGCCTCGTCTACTATGAAAATATAATGAAATATAAAATTAAAAAGTGTTAAAATAAGTCTTATGATGGGTTTAAATTTAAATTTAAAATGACATTAAATTTGGTGCACAAATTTGCCATACATAATTTAAAATATCGACCCGAAAAAAAGTTTTTTTTATTTTTATTTTATTTTATGTATGGCAAATATGACAAATTAAAAAAATAAAAATCATGAAGCCGTTAACAATTTTCATAATTGCGTGTAAAATCACGAAAAATCAATTACTTTAATGGCTTAAATTTCATAATTTAAAACAATAGTAAAAATATCATTCCATTTGGGTGGGTATTTTGGCCTCAAATCCAAAATTAAGTTATGTATGAAACATTCCGTGCAGCCGTTCTTTTTTTGAATTTTTGTCAAATGTAAAGTTAGCCTTTCAGAAGCTTGGCGTAAGTACTCTGTGCAGCTCACAGGCACCGTAACAATGTAGCGTACTGTTGACCCAATATAAATCGTCAAACGTACGTCTTAAATTCAAACAAAAAGTTGATATCCCATCATGAGAATCATTTTTAGGACTCGTTTTTGTGTTTAACGGCTCGGCTGCAGAACATCTTTAATTTATATTTTCCCTCTCTTGGGCCAACACGTGTCTATAAGACTCATCTTGGCCCAAGTCATCTTAGTAAAAAGACCATTTCACAGCATCCTCCAATTGATTTGTTTATCTTTGAGGAGAAAAAAAAACAGTTTAAAAAACACAGGGAATTAACTGACATAATTTTTCACAGATAATGAAAAATGACAACTCGGTGTTTACTTCATAAAAGACATCAGATATCATAAACACGAAGGTATATTATGTACGTTGATTCGTAAATTCTCTCACATGTAAAACTTTTTCACGAATATTGAAGCAGCCTCAAAAATGCGAAAGAGGCGGAAAAAATTCTGAAAGCTTTTAAGGGAGGCAATTTTTCGGGACAACAACCTTTGGGGTGAATGAAAAATTGTGTCCCATTCTACTAGACATGGGGTGATTTAAATAAATTACGCAGGCATAAGAAAATGTATCGTCACGTTACATAGGATGATTCAATGATATACTCGCGCCATACAAGACGAGATATACTCTCATATTGTCTGTTAGGTCATGATTCACGTATTAAATGAATGGCAAATAATACGGAATACATAACTCATGTTAGATCTTTTAGATATCCCAAACAGCGACGTTGAACCATGTCTTATCTTCTTCTTCTTCTATTATATAAGAAGAATGTCCCGGGCGGGCGGTGTTTGTTCGTTTTGCATACAAATCTACAGTTTTATTACGAGCTTGATGCAATTTTGCACACTTGACTTTTGAAGTTAGAGAAAGGTCATTGTCTAGACGAGATACCAAAAATCACGCCCTTACCTTTTCCCCACCCCTTGAATTTAGAATTCTTCTCGAAGAAATTTCGTTTAAAATGAAAGAAAAACTACTGGATGAGGGTGGGGATGTGTAGGTATACCTATACCTACTAGGGGTATGGGTAGGGGTAGGGGGAAACAACCTCAAAAATTTCCTCCAAACCATTCCTAACCCCTAGTTACCATGTAAAATATAAGTTACTGTTAGTTCAATGTTATTTAATTGTTCAACAAGAAAAAGAAATGAAAAACAAAAATGATGTTCATCATTGATATAGATTATTAAAAACTTCCCTTTTTCGCGGGGTATGGAAAGACCTTTCAGTCCCCATTATGGGGTGGCATTAAATAATAATAAAAGACATCGCCGGAGAGCAAAATATGTATAATTAATTGCGCAACGGTAAAGTGTCGCTGTCTATCTTTGCGGAGTTTTTTTCTTTGTCTCTGAAGATTTTCATCAAAGTTTTCATTTTTATTTATTTATATTTCATACAAAAGTCTTCCAAACAGAGTTTAACTATGATTTTATAAACACACAAACGTGAAGGCTACAAAGCTTGCTTTCATTTGCATGAACGGATATATAATGAAAAATCTAGGAGCTCTGAGTGAAGATCGATTTCAACTATCGGGGGATACTAGCAAAGGCACTAGTACGGATGTGGTATTCCTGAATTGTTTAGGTATACATAACATATATAACAAAGCCACCAGAATTGAATGAATCCGCGTGAAGGTACCTTGGTGACAGAGTTTGGTGAAAGGTTTACATATAGGAAAATTCAATAATTCCGCTTCACTGTTAATACGCATAGGTTTTTAACATAAAACTTCGTTTTAGATTACTGAGAATTGGAAAAAAAAATTTAACAGTTTAAATTTTTTTTTATAAATTTAACAGTTTAAATTTTTTATTAAAAAAACACTATTTTACATGTAATACAATACATTAATTATTTATTTTTATAACTTTTCACAGAATTAGTGTAATATATATAATACATAGATTTTTTTTAACGATATAACGGCAATAATTTTTTAGGTTGGCAATAGCGTCTTGGTCGGACTTCATATCGATTAATATTCAACATGACACCAATTCTCTAACTGAAAACGGGAAACTTACGCGTACCTTTATAAATATTTTTATAATTGAAATTTAAATGGTTTATTTTGCATTTGCGCATATGAAAATACATTTTTTTACAATATTTAGTAATATGAAACGACGTTTCATTTTTAAAACCTATGCGTATTAACAGTGAAGCGGAATTGTTGAATTTTACCAACATATCTATCCCGAAGATTTTGGTTTCTTCGAAGCGTCCTGAATACTGGCCTCCAACATGACCTTCATCAGCCAGAACAGATCAGTTTCGGAGAAACCGCATAGCTAATCGCTTAAAACCTTATTATCTATGGGGCTGCTATTAATTAGTTGCGTCAGTGCTCGGGAAAGCAGGGATGAAAGTCCGTAGAATGGGAGCGGTCCGAGTTCTTGGGGATCGGGTAAACATCAACCATTTCCATTAATCCGACACCTTCACACTGTTTAGTGAAGGTTTGAATAATTTGGCGAGACTGGGGTCATTTTGCCACCGCCGGTCTTTTAGAACCGCGCAGGAAAACTCCTGTGGTAATCTAATGAACAAAGATAATTACTGATTTATAGCTGCGAACATACATTATTTATTCAATTATAGTAGCGACAACCTGTCGTTTTGACAGCTAAATTAATATTGAATTTATTTATTTAATTTATTAACGTCCCATTGATACTTAGCATGGAATAGTAGGTAATATTATGTTAATATATTGTAACACTAAGTGGCATGGATTGCTTTATGACCAAAGGTAGGCAGTGTGTAGTTTTGGCGAGCTCTGGTATAAATAGTGCATTGAATATTTGAAAATGGCAATTTTATTATCATTTTCCGTTGATTGTTATGGCCAACAGAAAAATGAGCGTCTGATTCCCTTATCAAATTCATGGAAAAAATTCAGTTTGATCATAAATTTGTCACCTATTTTATTCTACCCATGGATCGTTTTTCTTAGGGTAGGCAAAGCTTTTCAGTCTTTATGGACTGCACCCCAACGGTAAAACTATAGAAAAAATGTTTTGTATTTTTATTTTTTGATAGTGAAGTTGTTATTTTAAAAGCGCACAAGCAAAACTTATACGTTTATAACTCACAGTTAATATACTAAAATGTTATTTTTATTCTTTTTTTACACACTCGAAACTCATTTCTAATTATTGTTTGAGTATTTTAGCATTACTATAAAACGTTTCAAATTAAAAAAATGCCTATTCGGTCATAACATCACATAGAAATATTTAATTTAAACCCTGTTACCTACCTCAGAACTGGTTTCACATAGGTAGTGCAAACCATACAATAATTAAATTATGTATGTAACATATTCTAGTTATTTTAAAAGTTGCCATATTGTATGAGGCTGTATTACTTTATTTCAATAAACGTCGGTTTATCGGCACTGAAAACAGAACAAATTTAAATATCAGTAATTTATAAACAGAATAATTATATCTAGTAGCGTTTTAAAGATTTTAGTTTGTTACATATACTTTCATTTTATATAGACCTTAACTGTAAATTTAATTTATTACAAGGTTATGAATGACAAGAAACCGGTAGTGAAAATACTAAAAAGAAGTTTATCGTGACTTTTTGTTTTTTATCTTTTGTAAAATTTAATTTAAAAAAAGAAACATTATGCCATTCTGGAATCTATAAACTTAACTGCAACGATTGCCCGGCAATTTATATAGGTAAAACCGCGAGAAACGTAAACATTACTAACCAAACTTTTGATAGAAATAGAGGAGTGCAAGTAATACATAAAAACGGAATAGGCTTGAGCCTTAATAATTTAGAAGCATTAGAAATAGCAAAATCAAATAAAAATAATAATTACCAAATTTTAAATAAACAATTAGATTTAACCCGAGTCCGATTTTAAGGATGTTCCATTTCTTCCCCTCCCCTTCTCCTAACCCTCTAGCTACCCCTCTACCGCCCACTCTCTGATGCTCCGTCCTGTTCTACTCTGATATACTGTCTCCTTCCCCCACGTCCATTGTCTTCATCATGATAAATCTCTGTGTGTTAATTTTGTTTATATGTGTACTTTCCTGGAGAAGGTTGAGTTCAATTGAAACCGGTCGACAATGCATAAATATAAATAAAATAAAGTGGCTTAAAATGTATATATATATATATATATATATATATATGTGTGTTATAAGTGCATTCATATTATTGTTATTTAACATGGAGATGTAAAACATGGAACAAACAATAAAACATGCACCTAGTTATAATACATAGAAGCATAAAATTACGAGATTGAACCGCAAAGGTTAAATTATAATACTGATAAACAAAATAAAACAATATTGCGAAAGTTCCATGGCTCTTTTTGGAAATGGCATTGCAAACTGAAAATACTTGGGCTGATCTAGAAATTGGAGAGAAAAAGCTGTTTATATTTAATTACACTAGAGCTCATTGACCCCGTTTAAGCTGAGATAATTGTTAATTACCCCAAAATAATATTTATCTCATAACTGTCTTCTCATTTAATATTATTTAATTGAAGACACTTCATAAAGTTATTAACTATTTGAATTAATTGATTTTTATTTATTTTTTATGTGAATACCACACAAGAGTCCTAAGTGCTCCCTTCTAACCGGAGCCAGTTCAACTAGTGCTTCTCAAATTGGGGGATGTTGTGAGGCGGAAGGGGATGGGGAAGGAAGGAGATGGGGAATGAGAATGGTAAGGAAGTACCTGGCCATTCATCTAACATGGCTATAGCCATTTCAAGCAACGTTTCAATTCTGAATTGTGGTCTTTCACCGGGGCGATACTGAGAGTATCTATCACTCTGAAACGCGCCACAAGTATACTTTATATAATAATAATATTTTATTTATTATTTTTAATATAAATCAAATTTAATAATGTTATTATTAAATTCTGCAAGTATATATTTTTTTATTATTGTGACAGTTGTTTCACAACATTAAAAAACTAAATTGCTTCACAACAACTGTCACAATAATAAGAAAACTAAAATACTTTCAGAACTTAATAATAACATAATTAAATAAAAAAAATTAAATAGAGTTCTCAAATTAAACACAAAATCAATTCGGTCAGTGGCTGAGTTGACATCGCGTTTGGGTCTCACCCTGGCGTCGTGAGTTCAATTCCTCGGCTGGCTCCTCCATTTACGAAACAAGTAACATCTTCCGCTTACTGTGATGGTAGCAGAAGATTTTCAAATATTGTCAGGTTATTCGTAACCAGGGAATAATAACGTTTTATTATCTTTGAGATATACTATACTTTAATATTCTATACTTTAATGTACTATACTTTAATACACTATACTTTAATATACTATACTTTAATATACTATACTTTAATATACTATACTGTAACTTTAATATACTGTACTATACTTTAATATGCTATACTATACTTTAATATACTATACTATACTTTAATATACTATACTATACTTTAATATACTATACTATAACTTTAATACATTATATTATACTTTAATATACTATACTATAGTTTAATATGCTATACTATACTTTAATATACTATACTATAACTTTAATACATTACATTATACTTTAATATACTATACTATACTTTAATATACTATACTTTAATATACTATAATGTAACTTTAATATACTGTACTATACTTTAATATGCTATACTATACTTTAATATACTATACTATACTTTAATATACTATACTATACTTTAATATACTATACTATAACTTTAATACATTATATTATACTTTAATATACTATACTATAGTTTAATATGCTATACTATACTTTAATATACTATACTATAACTTTAATACATTACATTATACTTTAATATACTATACTATACTTTAATATACTATACTTTTATACTTTAAAGAATTAAATGAGATATAACAAAATGTAATTACATAACATTTTCTTGTGCACATTCGCGTCAGGATTCGAACCTGCGACTCCGGATTCGAAGTCGAGGACCTTACCCATCTACCACGGAGGCCGTCAATTTGTTGGTTTTATTAGCCTTTTATCAGGAATATTTAATCTCACTGTGGCGTATTTGTGTTTTAATAAAGTTTTTAAAGGAAGGTTGAATTACATTCTAAAGATTTATTACGTGCATGAAGATTATTTGTACATATATTTGCTTTCATTTTGTTGTTGTTAGAAGTTCTGTGATTAAGGAAATATGGTTCAACAGATCCCATTAACGGGTTACTTACGAGGAGTCCGAAATAATGATATATGAGTCATCATCCATAGAAAAGTAAGAGAGGTAATAATCTCACGTATATTGCGAAAATATTGTGTCTTCTAATTAAACATTTAAGAAAATTTATTACATTATTTTTATCTGTGTGAATTGGCTTTTTTATTAGATAAAGAAATGACCATAAAATAATTAGTTCGTTGAAATAAATTATGCTAAAAAAATTCTTTAACCTTTTTTTTGTTTTTAAAGTGACGAAATGGAAAAGTAATCTCCATTACAGCTTTGTACTTGAAAATTCTTTCTTTAGGAGAAGGTCCCGAATAATAAATGGAATGTGCCCCGACCAAGGATCTTCATAATTTATCAGCCACGGATTTGTTGTTGAGAACTTTAGAAACTTATCTCTAGCGCATTGTTAGGGTCTCATCTAATACTGTAAATATCGCTACAGACGGATACAAAGACGCGGAGATCGTGAGACGAGGTTCTGAGAAGGGCAATAAGCGAATCCTTAAAATATTTGAGAATGTCTCTGTTTATATTCCAATAGTCAGATACAGTGTTAAAATTATTTTGAGTTAACTGTAATTTATTTATTTATTTATTGATTCATTTCTATTTATTTATTTACAATTTTTATAATATAAGCCATTATTATATATAATGATGTGTATGTACTGTAAATTATTAATATATAATAGCGTATCGTGAACACCTCACTGTACTGAGGTGTTCACGTATTTATGATATGGTATTATTGTGAAATGGCTATAATACCATTATGTTTACGAATAATAAAATAATTGTAAAAAAGACAAAAATGCAAATTAATTATTTTTATATAATGTAAATGTTATTGTTTGATTTGGTGTAATTAAGTAATATAAAAAATCTGTTCCTTTTAATTTTATCCAGATCGTGATATTAAGTTTCATTAAATGTGTTGGTGTATTCTCTCTTGTTTGTTTTAAAGATGTTGGCAATTGATTATGTAGTTTAATTTCATAGTTTTTAAAACGTCTTTATCTGTGGGTGGTATATTTGAATGGGATATTAAGGGTTTAGTTCGTTAAATATCTTCAAATAATTGATTGGAATTAGAGGAGAATATGAAGATTAGATTTGAAGAGATGTAGGATTGCAAATTTATCATACAGTTGTCTAATTGTCATAACGTTTAAAATCTTGAAAATTTCAGCATAATCTGTGAAGTATGGTCCTTGGAGAATAATTTTAATTAATTAAAATTGTACGTGTGGAGTTGCTCTTAATACTTTTTAAGAGAAGCATTATTTTTTTTGGTTTGATTGTGATGTGGTCAATTTAAAATTTTATAGTCAATGTGGTCAGGTCAGCGTAGATTTGCGTCAATTATGATTCCTAAATATATATATTTTTTTTAATATTTTCGATTTTTTCGCAATGGAAATTGAATTTCATTGTGAACAGTCGTGAAGTTTTAGTTCGAAAGTTGGAGGTTAGAGGAGGCTGCCCTCATTGAGTTATACTATGTGTTACATATTTAGTCTTTTTTGTATTTAGTATTAGTTTGTTATTGTTGAGCCAATTTTTGACGATAGTAAAAAAATTCTCAATCTTAGCGTATACTTTTATCCAGGAGTCGGCTTGCCAAATTATTACGGTATCGTCAGCAAATGTCACAATTTTGCTATAAATTTTAAAATTATAAAGATCACTGACGTATATTAAGAATATTAAAGGGCCTAGGACACTTCCCCGAAGCACTCTGTACTTTTTCGAAAGTGGATCACCTTTTATGCCATCAATGAAAGGTGAATCACTTTAGATTACTTGTTGTGTTCAATCTGTCATGAAACTTTTGAGCCAATTTATTAAGTTCTGCTAGTTTGCGTATTGCTTAATGTACGTATGATTTTAAAGCATAATTCATAGTGATGTCGATATTCATGTACCTCCACACTGGAGAATGAATTTTTGAGTGAGAATTACGATATCTTATATTCGATTGCAGATCTAAGCTATAAATTACGAAAACATCGACAATGTATCTCTACTACCCTAATGTAAATACATTTTTTCCTATGGATTTTCGTGTATTAATTTGTAATTTATATTCGCTAAATACATTCTAAAGGCCTTACAGCATCTACTGTGAAACGAAATGCTAATTTTGTTTTTCCAATATCGCAGTGTCACGGTTACTGTATTTAAATAATCAAATTTGTGTAAATACTGTGTATAATATACACATACATTCCTATTTTTTCTTCCTCGCCGGGTTTCGAACCCAACACTTCTTGATCCAGAGCAAAACACTTTGCCACCGAGCAAGTCAAAAGAAAATTAAGAATCAATAGTTTTCCATTAGCATCTCGAAAGAATTTGTTGGCAATATTTTAAAGAGGAAATCTACTCGAAAGGCCCAAAATGCATTGACAAACGCGATGAAAAGGAATTTGCCATAAAAGATATAATCGTTAATCTCTCTGCCTTAGAAGAAAAAATCTGGTGTTAGAAGCTTTCTGGAATCATGATATATTGAGACCAAAATTGTCAAAGATTTTTTCGGAAATATTATCATTTTATGGTTCACCTCAAGCGTATCAACCGTCACAGAATATTCCACACAGAAATGCCATCGGAAGTAAGCTGCACAAAATAGAGGAGCTTAGGATTAGCTCGGGAAATGAGAAAATTCGATACGGTTATGAGGTTTTGAAAGGAAAACCAACGTTGACCAAAGGAATGCAGTGAATTATATGACCAATATTATTTTGCCAGGAGCAGCTAGTTGGTATATAATAGTATGACAAGATATTTTTTCGTGATAACTCTTACTTATACAATATAATTATTCCGCTGCAAGAACTAGCATAATTAAACATTTTTATATTGCACTTGTGGGTTATTTTTTATATGAATCCCGCACGAGAGTCCCAAACGTCTGGAGACAGTGAGACTATGGCATCCCCAATTGGGGAATCTTGTGAGGCTGAAGATGTTGAGGAATGGAAGGAGAAGGGGGAGGGGAAGGTGGGGAAATACCTGGCTACTCAGATCTGGTTACCAAACACGGCTAAAAGCCATTTCAAGGAACAAGGGTTAAATAGTGTTCGTAAAAAACAGTTTTGGAACTCGACATTAAATGAGAAATTTGAGTTGTTCCCCGAAATTAATACATATTATTATTATTCATCCCACTAAAAATACACTATATCAAATTCGTATCAATTTTTTTTCAAACATTTAAGGAATCGAAAAAACTGTACTTCGAAGGTTCGAAGACATAATGTTTTGAATGGTGTGAAGAATGAAATTGCATGGGAGGAAATTTCACGTACCTATCATAATTACACTACCTAAATTACACATGAACGAAATTATATATACAATAAAAAACACATAAATTTGTTGTAGACCACTTTTATTTTATTAAAACTCTACCGGTTTCGGAAGCACCCTTCCTTCACCAGGAGAATATTATATATGGTATTATTATCTATGAGAAATTATTATATATACGAGAAATTATATTTGGTTGAAATTTTGCGTGTTAAAATGACGAACGATGGAAAGAAACAAGTTCAAAGTTTTTATCCACCTTTGAAAGGTTTTCATTTAAGAGCGTTTAAATTGTGTGCGAATTATGTTTCGTATTGGAAAAAAAAACGGGTTGGTTCGGTCGTTGTATTATTCTGGCCAGTTTGTACAATAACAACTGAAAACACAAACCCATACAAAAAAAAAATTTTACGTGTACTGTACTACTGTTTTCATACAATGGGATTTTAAACTCGCTAAGCTACTGCAAGTGGCTTGTCTGCATGTGGAATTTCGTACATGTATAATTTAGATAGTGTAATTACGGTACGCGAAATTTCCGCTGGCGTAATTTCATAATGTAACCATTTCGAATGATTTTAAATTGTGTGGTTTCATGAGAATTTTTTGAGATTACTAGCTGATGTGGTCTTGCTCGGGTACAATAATTGATTTGACAACGATCTCCAAATAAAGAAACATTCATTTGAATATTTTATTTCATTCCAAACGTTTATTTTTTTCAAAATATATCTAAATCATAAAGTTATTAAGTAGGTACCCACTCGTGTTTTCCATTTTGAAAATATTCTACCCAAAAAAACCGTCTTCTTTTAAATAAACAATCTGTGGCTAACCAGAGTGTTTTACCTATGGGCTTAACCTAAATAAAACATGGCGGGTTCAATGTTTTCCCCACTAATTTTAAAACGTTATAGCAACAGTTTTACATATTGGATTTATTCAAACTATAAACCTTCCCGATACTAATAAGAACAAACTGCGCTATTTTCAGCGAAACCGGTCCAGTAATTTTCGAGAAAATCGAGGACAAGCAAACAAACAAACTTAACATTAATTTTCGAAAAATGTAAACAATTGAGAAATTTTTCGCCTAAAATGGTGAGAAATAATCTCTATAGATATCGATATTCTTTAAAGTAGTATCAAATGTTGACATGGAAATCATTGGGGACCTTTTTTCTAATTGTGGTTTTGTACTCCGTACTCAATGCGGCGCAATAGGTTAATGAAATATCATGATGATTAGCCGTAATATTCCTGGATCTCGGTCCTCATATTATGGGTTCGAAACCCGGAAAAGTACAGGTCAAATTTGTCTGAAAATATCCCACAATGTTTTAATTATAGTATTATGTGGCCTTCAGTCCAAACTGAAACTTAACAATGCACATCGCCGTGAAATAGCTGTACGTACGGGTTATAAATAAATTTTGATAGATAATTTCTATACGGCATATCGCCGTGAAATAGCTTAATTTCTATACGGCATATCGCCGTGAAATAGCTGTACGTACGGGTTATAAATAAATTTTGATAGATAATTTCTATACGGCTTCATCCCCATTTTCCTTTCACCCTCCCATCTCCGACAGTCACGCAGCATCCTCAATTTGAGTTAGCGAGTATGGAGAGTTCGCATGAAAATATATCCAATTAATTTGTCAAGGGTTCGATTTGCGCCCCGGCAACTAACTATTGTAGGTGAACCGTATATTCAATTATTCATAAAGAGCACAGGTATATTCAGCAGAATGGAGGTTGAATTCTAAGGATTCGGAAAAGGTGAAATCAATATCGTAGACAGGCGGTGAAACTCCGCAATACTATATGAAAATGCAAATAAAATACCCCCTTACCTTTCTAAATAATCAGAATTCCACGGTGGGAAATAAAAGTAAATCGACACAGTGACCGTTTATTTTGTAGGTCACGTTCAACAAGTTGATCCGATAATTCAACATACGTATGAATCGGCACACTTAAAAAAAAAACTATCCGTAAAACCCAATCTAAACTAACCAAATTAACCCTTTTTAATAAAAAAATATTTATAATTAATCACTTTTAAAAAGTGTGTCGATTCATATTTGTGTTGAATTGTCATGGAACGATTCCACAAAAGCACATCATGACTGTAAACCATAGGTTCCCAAACTTTTTTCCCTCGTGGACCCCTTTGCCGTTCTTTTAATTTTCCGTGGACCCCGCCCCCCTCCCCCGGCTTGTATGTCAAAAACGTTGGTACAGATTCAAATGGTATTTATTCACTTCGCGATGGATTGCTGCTGGTATGAAAATTTGTAAAAACTTGCACATGAACGTGCCTGCGTGGACGCGATTCATGCTAGGAACAAAATAACAATGTTTTATTTCGTTTTAATCTATCTAAGGAAATAAGCATGTTTTATTTTAGGATGCTCGGCAAAGCAATGCTGTAAAAATCGTTCAAAAACTCAAGCAAAAGAGGATAAAAACATGGATCAGCACCTTAAAACACGTGTAGTTTTTGAACGAAGCTAAAAAGTCAACCGTGGCTGTTGACACATTAGACATAAGATGATCGATGCTTATTGCCTTCGTTTGTCTTTTGTATGGTTGTCATGTTAACATATTACAGAAAATCAAACCGATTAGTTTGCTGTGATATAACGTAGAAACGCCATAGCAGATTTTATTTACGTGGCAGTGGTGCACTAATCGTCAAGTTTTACATTTTGGGGAGTAATTTGAAGATACGAATTTCGCCACATTATCGTTAGCGACTTTATAACTACTGACACAAATGACAGGCGACAAGTTGTATTTACTATATATATATATACATTTTTATTAACTTTAAGAAATTTTTCAAAATATAAGACAAGAAAATAGTACTTATCTAAATATATGTCTATATAAAATAAAAACATGTAACAAACAATTTAAAAAAAATATATAAATACCTGACAATAATCTTATTCAAAAATATTTGTGGTTATATCTATAAAAAAATATTAAATCATGAATAACAACAATAGATCGTACATAAAATAATATTTCCTGTTATTTAATACAAATAGCTTCTTTCAAGTAGTCAAGTCTTCAATATATTTAATATAACTGTTTTATTTTAATACAATTTTTAATTTCAGCAGGTAAAATATTTAAACAGCTAGGAATCATGCGAGAATGAAATTCAAGCGAGTACATGGCGGTTAAATTATTACATAGGAAAAAATATTGAAACAGGCTAACCAACAAAATTATACACTGGCAACTCAATAGCCGAATGTATCCTGAAAAAAATGTCGCCGGTTCGTTTTGATTTTAAAAAGTATATAAAAACAGTTGTTTATAGAAATAATATACGCTTGGCCCAACAGATTTTCTCCTTCCCGAGGAATTGTCTCTTTTCATTTACAAAAATATTATTCAGCTGATTTACGAGTTTTTAAATAATTTGTTAGTTATTTTATTAACACGTTTTGTTTGGAACAGAATAGGTAGATAATATTAACTTCTTTCATGGTTTTGAATGTGTGAAATGTTTTTTTTTCAAAATCAATTACGTAAAAAATACTCATCTCAAGAGTAAGAATTACAGAAGAATATGCATAAGACGGTAAATGAATGTAATGAGTGTGTGCCGAGACAGAGTTGTATGGCGGCCTATCCTCTCTGTTTACTCCTGCAACAAAACGGCGTGATGGTTAGTTATTACGTAAAATGGCTACAAATTCACTACTCACATAATAAGTAGACAAAGAGCCAATTGTCCACAACGTCATTTCTACCATGACCTACGGAGTTTGCATGCGTCTACTCTAAAAAATGTACACATAGCGCGACATTAGTAGCTCATTATATAAAAAAAAAAAACATGTTGAAACTCGAACGATGCCAGTAAGTAACTACTAGTAATAAAATGAGATGTCACAGCAAGCCGAAACTAAAATGTTAACCAGGAGGAGTGGGAAGTAAATAAGCGTGTCGTGTTCCAATCCATGTAATCGGAAACCTTCCCGAATAAGTAAACAAAATAAATCATAAACACTGAGCTGAGCCGAGATTCTAAGTGTTTTCCTATGTTCCAACGGGTTAATGCAACCAAAGCTATAATAAGTAAGTACATTCGTATAGAAAAAAAGGGGAAGCTGAACGGAGGCTAAGTGATGGGAAGTGAAACCCCCGCGGGGAAAGAAAACTGCGTAGAAACATGGCAGGAAACGTAGGACTACTTATATACGTATATAGAGATGGGTATAGTGCGCAATTCACGCGATAAAGTATTTAATGGTGATTGCCTCTATCGATACGAATGCACGACATGCGACAAAGCTTTTATTCTATGGAGAAGAAACGTGGCAAATAATCATCAGCGAGATTCAATTTATTCAGTATTCGTGTATAACCATAACACCAGTTATACTACCCGGATTTAAACGTGGTTTGAATCTGACTTTTTTTATTTCCTTTTATTACTCTGTAATCTGTCTACTGACTATAATTATATTTTTTTCAAAATGTCTTATGTTTATGAGCATAAAAAAAATTATAACAAACAATTTAATACATCCACTCTACATATATATATTGATATATAAAAATTAATCATTAACACGATCATGCTTTACAATTTGAAAATAATGTCAAAAAAGACTAATGATTGAAATCAGGTGTCAAATTGAAAGGCATGATTTTTTTTTAAATATGAATACCGCACAAGAGTCCCAACTGCTCCCAACCGTCTGGAGCCAGTGAGACTATGGCATTCCCAATTGGGGAATGTTGTGGGGCTGAAGGTATTGGTGAGGGGAAGGAGAAGGGGAAGAGGAAGGTGGGGAAAATATATCTGGCTATTCAGATCTGGTCACCAAACACGGCTAAAAGCCATTTCAAGCAACGTTTCAATTCTGAATGGTGGTCTTTCACCAGGACGATACTGAGAGTATCTTCCACTCTGGAACGTGCGCAAATATACTGTATATTATTTTTAAATGAATTAATTGTGAACAACACAAATTATTTAAATAAAATTTACTTGCGCACGCCGGGATTTGAACCCGCGACTTTGACCGGATTCGTAGTCGAGAGCCTTACCCCTCGACCATGGAGGCCGTCAATACTAATAAACCCTTGAACAAAAAAAACTGTGCACATAATACGTCCTAGCAGATGGCTCCTAGTTCGTAGTCGGATGTTTGAGATACTAAACCATAACATAGTAAAACCATTCATTTTATTTTATATTTCAGTATAGGTAGCCAAATTTACCACGTCGAATAATTTTTCGTAGCAATGCCAAGCATTTACTCACAAAAAAGAAATTAAAAAGTTCAATATAAAGCTGAACTCGTTTTCATAATTAAAAATTCAACACAATTCACTCGTTTGTTTTGCTGGAAATTTCATCAAAAACATTCTCAGCATCGGCGAGACGTGACACTGACGTGGAGCGCGTAGAAAAATCTCGTTGATCACAAAGTGAGCAGGTACCGCGCATTAATAAAAGCAAAAGTTGCCGTTTAAAACATTTGAATTTATATTCCGCTGCAGCGAAACTACGAAAAGTGAAGAGCAAACGTTTTTTAGCTGAATTGTATTATGTATCGTCCCAAATGAGAGAATAATACGTGGAAAGTATAATCTACGTAAGGCGACAAGTCATCAAGGAAAGTCGATACATTAGGATTAGATGGACTTTATTTAATTGGAGTTGCATGGAATGATTTGTATGTAATATAGATACCCAGGCTGGCAGTAATTTGTTGTAGGAGAAAATAATTATAATTTTTTAAAAACATTCAATTATCCTACTAAAAAAATGCCACTAAGGGACGGTTGTAAATTGAACCGAACGTCAGATAAACATTATTTATTTTCGTAAGAAGCAATCACTATGTGGTTTGACATTGTATTAAGTAAATGAAACACGTTGTTATAAACCACCGATATATTTTATTTTCACCAACCGGTTTCGCTTAACTCAAGCTTCTGATAATAACTGACATTTATTATACTTGACAGTTATTATATTTAGCCTGATGAAGCTTGAGTTAAGCGATACCGGTTGTTGCCCGGGAGCAAGAGTTAGTCGCTACGCCATTAGAAGAGAAAATAAAATATATTGGTGGTTTATAACAACTTAAACATTATTTCGTGAAGATTCTCGCGCCTCTGAGGTGATTTTCACACGAAAACGGTGCTATGGAAGTAATCTAAATATTATTGTTATTATTATGCAATATTTGCATTCAATTCGTCCACTCGGCCAATCACGTGCCTCTATGAAAACTAACACGTGCAGGTTTATAAACAACAGTTCCGTAAAGTTGTGGGAATCTCACGAAAGGAGAACTCACTGAGGTATGGCTCGGTATTTCAATTAATTTTTAATCTCGTATCAGAGATATTTACGCAATTTTTAGTATCTCGGCTTATCTTGTCAGGGTTTCTAGCAACTTGACGAACATAGATATCTCTGTTAGCGAGCTTAAAAATCAACTGAAACACCGCGACTAGGACTGTACTAGGTTGATAACGAGTATTAAATATATAGTCTGGTATCAAGTTTGAGCAGATTTACTTTATCTGATAAAATTCCTTTAAAATTTCACAACTCTGATACGAACGAATGATATTCCGAGTACGCGAATTCAATACCTGCAAGATTCTTTCATGGGATGAACAAAAGGCGAAGAATTTCCTTTGATGAAAGTAAAGTCCAGTTTTTAGATCCCTCCCGGATGATGAGAGTTTTCTCGTAAAAACTAAAAGGGTTATTCATCTTTATACTTTACTTTTAGTATTTGCCTTGTGAAAAATGTGCCCGTAAAAATCTGGTGTAAACGAAACGTGGGATTCTGGTTATTTTCCGAGAGAAAATTATCAATTTTTGAAATAACTCAAAAATGATGTTGAGTCTTTTGGGCATTTGGTTTGAAACCCCGCATGCGCAAATAAATTAAATTAAATTTATGTCTGTTATTACACAATTACATAATATTTCATATTTTTAACACGCTCCAGAGTGGTAGATACTCGCAGTATCGCCCCGGTAGAAGATCACCATTCAGAAAAGTTGCGTATAATTGCTTTAGCCGCGTTTGGTGAGCAGATCGCAATATTCGGGTACTTCTCAACCATCTCCTCTCACGTTCCCTCCCCTCCCCACCCCCATTAGCCACACACCATATCACAATTTGACAAGCCACAATCAAACTAGTTCTGTTTGTTAAATAATATGGTATGTTTAATTGGTCACACAAAGAATCATGAAAATCTTCATATGACAAAATACAAATAAAAACTTATTCAGCTACAACGACATCAACAAAGTTGTATTTTTCATACTTATAACTCTAGCTCACTCAGAAGTCACGAGTAGTATATTAATAATTATAGGTAGCGCAAAATAAGTGTTGTCACATTCATTTTGCTGATTTCATGTCGATTGATTAGCAAAATTGATTAATAGAATGTACACACCACTGACGTAAATTTGCATTAATTTGCTACGAATCACTCGATAAAGATATAAATATTCTACCGTGTATTAGAGGTACAGGAAAAATAGAATTGTTACACAAACATATTTAAAATGATTGCATTTATTGCTGCTGTTCTAAAAAAACGTTTTTCTGGCTACAAGAATTTTGTTATTATATGGGTCGACAAACGTTTTTGGTTATTATGTATCGATTTTTCCTTTTATCGATCAAAATATATAGGAAATATAACACAATATAGTATTGATTTATTTCCTTAAAAATACTTGAATTATATTTCAAATACCTTGTTGATTACAAAACAAAAATATGACGTTAACTCTGCCAGCGGTCAATTACAGTAAACGGGAATTCGTCATTCTGAGAGCGATCCGGTTTTTTGAGTCGGGCATTGCCGAAATCGGAAACAAAAAAATTCACATCGGCAAAGCTGAAAAATAATCTGTTCGATTATCGTAAAGATAATCGAACAGATTATACGCGATTACGATAACATCTCCGATTCTATGACATTGCGGTTGGATGCAACGGAAGTATCAGCGTTGAATCTATTAAAGAGGTTTTTTTCGTACATGTTTACCTAATTATTTTTGAGAGGCGGCAATTATGCTTATAACCACCGTATTATCGGTCACATCAATGATATTATTATTAATAATTTTAACGCAAAACGTTCAGTGATAATAATAAAAAAAAAAAACAAAATGATTTTACAGCACTACCTACGGAAAATTCGTGATAAGAGAAAGCTTATTAGCAACTGGCCCATTTAAAATAGTGTTTATAGAGAACAAAAAATAAATTAATAAACATTATTGTTTAGGTGTGTGGGTATATATGTGTATATTCATGTGTATGTGTGTGCATATGTGTGTGTATATCTATATATGCGTAAGGGTGTGTATGCATGTATATATGTGCATATATGCGTAAATATATGTGTATATATATATATGCGTATGTGTTTTCGTGTGTACCTATGTGCACATGTGTGCATGCTTGCACACATATATATTAAAAAAAATTATGTATATTTTTACGATCTAATCCTTACGCATATCTTTTTCTCCTTCCTATCTTCTACTTTCCTTTATAATTTTTCCAATTGTCAGCATGTTCATATAATAAATCCATATGTTTACACTAGACTTCATACAAAGTAACTATACTCAATTGGTCACCATGATACAGGCAGCCCCTATTGTGGTCATATAATGTATCTACTCCATGTTAATGTCTCCATTAAATATCATGTGTTTTATAAATAAATAAAATAATAAAAATAAATATGCGATAATCGGAAAAAAAATCGGGCAGAGCAGTAGAACTTCGTTTGTAATAAAGTTCAGCTTGTTAACGAAAACATTTTTAAGAATATTATAAATTGAAAACAAGTTTTATTCACGTTATCCTGCATTTTTGCTAGGAATAAATTCTCACGTTTCTACGCCTTATTGACGAGCTTTCACCCAGTACAGCAAACTTTTCTTCACTTAGCACAAAAAAATTGGCCGCCCACATTAAACCCGCGTTCTACAATCATAATACCTACCTACTCGCAGTGCAGTGAACAAATGTCAAAAATACCTCTGATGTTTTTTAAAATTTTTATCAATTTATAAGTGCATACAACAGTAAACCTCAGTGTGGTTAAATCCCAGGATAGTTTTCAAGTGGATCTCATATTATACATTCTTAATTACACAATAATCAACATTTTTCTACTGGACAAGACAATACCATCTCTGCTTTAAAGCAAAAGCGCAAAGAAGTGTAAAGTGATAAAAGTGATAACCAAAGCAATCGAGTGATATTTAAATATCTTCACCTCTTTATAATTGCCTGATTATTTCAACAAAGAGTTAAAAAATAATTACAATATTAATTAAACATAATAAATCAAAATAATTTTAATTTTTCTATTTATTTTATTATTTTAATCTGTCCAATTACTAACACACACCCACACATTAGGTAAGTATATGAAAATAACCAACAATATAGATTTATCTTTTACCTAAACATCATATCGATCCTTTTGACTGCTAGCCGAACTACCTATCCACCGTGTTATTGACCACTTCAAATTGGTACGCAATTGCATTGTACTACCCCTAATACATACCTTCTGGAATAAATAATTATGATTATAACATTAACATACCTGCACAAAGTCTCGCCATCCACGCGCGCGACGCGGCAGTCAGCCAGCACGAGCGCGGGCCGGCGCGTCGTGCACGCCTCGGGCGCTTCGTCGGCGCGCGAGCTCGAGACCTCGAGTCCGAGGCGCGAGCACGCGTCCGATAGCGCGTCCGACACGCGGTCCCCCCGCTCGGGGAACATAGTCATCATAACCTGGGGACACAATAACGTTTTGATTACAGATCAACAATACATACATTATATACTTTTAACGTCGCTAATGACTTTTCAGGCTATTCACCACTTTTCACGTAACTCGTAACTTTTCAGGTGACTAATGACTTTTTACGTGACTTATGATTTATGACTAATCACTTTTCATACACGAGATGGTGATAATTACGAAGATCATTTTCATATAATTAAAAAAATGATTTGACAATGCAGATTTCATATTTTTAATGATATTTATTCAAAACAGATAAACAGTATATAAATAATAATAATAATAATTGGATTACTTGTAATGCGACGTTTTTGTGAAAAATCTCCCCAAGGCCACTTTTCACGTAACTCGTAACTTTTCAGGTGACTAATGACTTTTTACGTGACTTATGATTTATGACTAATCACTTTTCATACACGAGATGGTGATAATTACGAAGATCATTTTCATATAATTAAAAAAATGATTTGACAATGCAGATTTCATATTTTTAATGATATTTATTCAAAACAGATAAACAGTATATAAATAATAATAATAATAATTGGATTACTTGTAATGCGACGTTTTTGTGAAAAATCTCCCCAAGGGCGCTTATATAATAATATCAGTAATATACATTTTTTTGAAATGGAAAGGTTAAATAGCTTCGTTGAACATTGGTAATATGAAATCTGCACTGCCAGCCAAATTTTTGAAAATTATGTAACCACGATCTTTTTTGGTTGACACCTTGTTCCCATACTTTTGACGAACCTTAGGCAAATACCATTTATGACAATACCTCCAGCTCTTGACGTTTGATGGCAGCATGCTACACTCTCAACCCCTAGCGGCCCGAGTTGTATGAATATATATTTTTTTCATATACTTTAATAGATTTTCAGGGAAATATATTATTAATAAATTATAAAAAATAGGAATTAGGTAACCCAATTTGACGTCTGTGATATTTGATTACACGAGTAGCTTTGTCAAAATGCTGGCAACATGATATAGCCTGTAGGCTTCCATACTGTGTTGCTGTTGCAATAAATATTTTATTTTCTTTGTAAATAATTAGATGAATGCGCGACCAGAGAGACTTTAAATGTTAACACAATCCCAACAGTAAAATCAAATGTAGGTCACCTAATACTTATTTTTCATATAATTAATTAAGAATATATTTCACAGAAAATCTAATCAAATGTATGGAAAAACCCAATTCGTACAACTCGGGCCGCTGGTGTATCATGCTGCCATCTCAACGTAATGGTAAATGCCAAGAACTGCGCGTATTAGTATTTCTACGGTATCTGCCTTAGGTGATGGTATGTATAAACACCACGTTAATAGGAAAGAACCATTTTTGTTGGAAAATTAACTGACAAATTGAACACATCTGTTGGATCTTAACAATGGACGTTAAAAATATGCAAATAAGTGAAATAAATATTAAAACAAAGATAAACCGCATGAATGAATTCAGTGCATTTACCTACGTATTGAGTGTTTTTTCAAGCGGAAACATCATTGATAAGATAAAATAATGAGCATGTTTGCCTTATCAAGATATTTGACGAATAATTATATGCTTAAAAAAAATAAAATTTATGATGTTCCTCGTTCGTCAGGATTATTACAAGTACACCATTATGTCCACAATCAGATGATATATTTTTTAAGACATGTATACTAAGTTGTCCTTTAGTGACACAAGTAATGTAAATTAAAGTAAATGATAATAAAAAATAAAAATAATTGATCCCAAATTATCATCACTTGGAAGCATCTAGATTATATAAAGAAGTGCAGTTCAGATATCAAACGGTACATTATGGTGTTATTATGTTAAGTATTTTAGTTGTCTTTTTATTATTGTGACAGCTGTTTCGGGGTTCAAACCGTAGTGAGACCACATTGGACTTGTAAGATTTATTTACCCTTACAAATTTTTATTATTTAATTGCACGGCGTTTGAAATGATTTGTAAATATTTTCGGTAAAAACCGAGAAACTCTTAAACTACATAAGACTTAAAATAATTGTGATAATTAAAATTCTGGGTGTGGGAATCGTCGCCCGGGAAACCATTGGATAAACAACACCTCTGCCATTGGTCACCCCAAGTGGTTCGCTACGTCTGGTGACTTAACAGGGGTGACCGGGTTTACGGAGTGAGGTTAGTTCAGGTCTTGGCGGCGGATGCATCCGCCCACCAGCTGTGTGGTGGGCTGGATCGGGAGAGGCCGGTCAATACCCCCTTGATCTCTCCAGCCGGACTCTCTCGACCCATCGCTTTGCGCCACCCAGATTCCTATCCAACATTCATTCCTTATTTCTTTCCAAAACTTCCCCTCCCCCCCGTCTTTCCTTAAAATGACCCTCCACACAGAATCCCCGAAGATGACGTAGGCCCCGAGGAAAATTGTTTTTATTAAGGGATCATATTTGAATACGTAGTTATTCCTAGAAATAATAATAATTGGATGATTCAAGGGCGCTGTACAAATATTACTTCCCAGTCTCCATCTAATTATGTAAAAACAGACTCTGTTTGATATAAAAAACATACTTTCTTTGCAGGCTACTTCAGATAAACGCAGTTTTATTAAAAAAATTAAGCTTGGAAAAGATACGATTTCTATAGTTATTTTATTCTTTCTTACTATTGATATTACATTTACTAAATGCTTGGTTTTGTTCTACGTAATGCGAGATATGAAGCACTTGTTCGCAGCATCTTGGAGTACAGTTCCATTATCTGGGCCCCTTCTGAACAGAACCATATTCTCGAAATAGAAAGAGTTCGAAAGAGGTTCACACGTTGCCTTTATATGAGAGAATATATACATATTCATCTAATCCTGTATCCACCCTTGTTCTTAACAATAATATTAATTTCAACACCTTAAAAGTTTGCCGAAAAATATTTAATTTAAAAAACATTTTTTTTTAATTTATTCTCCAGTAATTGTAATTGACCTATGTTGAAAGAGGTAAACTTATACGTTCCTAAGAAATATGCTTGTGGGAGTATTTTACGCTTCGAAAACGAGAAATTTTGTTTACCAGAACACGCCAATCAGCAGAGCGACACAACTTTTCAATGATGCTACATCGACCGTTGAAATTTTCAATGTACAGTCAATTTTGCGAATATCTTTTGAGCAACGTCACAGCATAGTTATGAACTTGCCCCGTGAATATACAACTTTTTACTTACTTGTAGTACTTTTTATCCCTAATGGGGATGTCGACGAAATTAATAAGATTGATAAAATATGACATTCAATCTAAAACAGTTTGGTAAGTGTAACGTGATTTTAAAATTACTAACGTGAGACCATGGTTTGTTTTCAACAGTTAGTTTTTCATAAATGCGTGAGTAATGCACTCAGTATACAAAACAAATACTACTTACAATCAGGTTCCTCGCATATCTAAGATGTGGACTATATTAAAAAAAATCAACTAGTTAATTAAACCCACGTAAAGGTAAACACCGATCGTTGGCGTTTCGAAAAGTAGTGATAACAGTTTGGTTTTCCTTATAAATACACTCATCTATTAAGAGGAACGGCTGCACGCCCTGTTTCATACAAAACTTCATTTTGGATTTGAGGCCAAAATAATAGACCAGATCTTCTTTTCATCAAAAAGTATAGTAAATATCTAGTACGGATTAGAAGTAATTAATTTATTTTGTTTTGCATTATGAAATATAGGCCGTTAAAGGAATTAATTTTTCGCGATTTTAGAGGCACTTTGGGGGCTAACGGTGATTTATAAAAAAAGTTTTACCCCATCTGCTTTGAAAATATAATGAAACATAAACATAAAAAAAAATAATATATTAAAATAATCATTATGGTGGACCTTAAATTAAATTAAAACCGATCAATTTACGTCGGAACAGAAATCTGCCCCACATAATTTAAAACATCGAACCGAAAAACAATTTTTTTTAATGTTTTATTTTTATATTTTTATTTACATAATCATATTTACATAGCAAATACGATAATTTATAAAAAATACACTTTTCAAAGTTGCCCATAAAATTATGAAATTATTGTTTTTTTTCATTATAACAAAAATATATAATCATGGAAGAAAATAATATTAAAATAACCTAAATGAAACATGAAATCGGAAAAAAACAACAGAAAATAAAAAAGATTTCAGTCGCATCTGGGACTAAAACCTTTTTTATTTTCTGTTGTTTTTCCGGTTTCATGTTTCATTTAGGTTATTTTAATATTATTTTCTTCAATGATTAAATATTGCTACGAGGTTTTTAAATCTCAATAAAAATAATTAATAATCAAAAATTAAATAAATAAAATACTACTAAACCTTTAATTAAAATAAAAATACATCATTCAGTTTGGATGGGCATTTTGGCCTCAAATCCTTAATTATTAATTAAGGCATGTATGAAACGGGCAGCGCAGCCGTTCCTCTTAAAATAATAGACAAAAAGTGTAATATTGATTAAATCTATGCTTACAACCTACAAACGGATTATGTGCAAAGCTCGTATTAAAACCCATAACATTCCTGAGTATACTGAAATACCGGCCGTTACTCATTTAAGAAGTCCATGTAGTATAATAAGACTCACCCTTAAAGGATCCTGCTGAGAAATAACCACACCTCCCGTTAATCCACCGGAATTCCGATTCTGAAAAGAAAAGAAAAAACGTCATTTTATTTTTAAATAGTCTTTAAACTATATAATCACGGAATAAGATAATATTAACAAATTTAAACTAAAACGTGAAGTCGAAAAAGACACAAAATAAAAAGGTATGTGTCGAATCTGAGAGTCGAACCTAGGACCTCTCCTACCGGATATACCTATCCGAGACACTCTAGATTGCAAAAATTTATTCCTGTAGAAATTTGCGATCATACAGAATGATAGTAGCCAAAAATATGGGAATTAATTGAGGATAAAATTGGTAAGGCTTAAATTTGAAGCATGATATCGATAAAAAAATACGTAAAATTAACTGGTCTCATTAGTTCAGTGGTAGAGCGTTATCCTGGTAAAATTCCGAGATGCGACTTCGGTTTCATGTTTCATTTGAAATTTGTTAATATTATCTTCTTTAATGATTAAATATTACAATGAGATTTATCAGCTTCAATAAGTTATTCCAATAAATTGAATATAAACTGTATTTTATTATTGTGTACTACAACAGCTTTAAATAATCATTACAAAGATAGCTGCCAATAATATGGGATTAAAAATAGAGAATAATATTTACAAATCTTGAATTTGAGATATGATATCGATGAAGATGACATAAATTGAACTGGCCTCATTAGCTAAGTTGGTTAAGCGGTTGCCCCGGATAGGCAGAGGTCCTGGGTTCGAGTCCCAGATGGGACTGAAATATTTTATTTTCTTGCGTGTTTTCGTTTTCATGTTTAATTTAGGTTATGTTAATATTTTTTTCTACAATGATTAAATATTATATATTATTATAAAAAAAATTCATGCTTTTAATTTTTAAAAAAATATTGGAAAAATTGTCATTTGGCAAACAGAAAGTTTTACGCGGGGTAATGAATTTAAATGAATGAAAGGTTTTGAAAATCCGGTGCTTTCAGGATTACCAGAACGAATATTCTTACGATTCTGCCACTGAAAGCTCCGTTATTATCTATATTTCTGTTACATACGTCGTTTATGAGAAGGCGGGAGAGAGTAAAACGGAGATTTTAAGGGTAGATATGCCTTTAAATGTGTCAATATAGCACAGCGATAAAATATACATGATCGGCGGTGTCGATATAAATATGTACCTAAATATTGGTATTGAAATTAAGCCAATTTATAAATGATTTTTATTTGACGTCGATCAAACGAGATATGATGGAAGTAGGGATACTGATTCTAGACAGCTTAATAGATTATACTTATTAATGAAAGTACCATTTCATATTATTCATTTTATGACAATAGATAAACAAATTAATAAAAACAGTAAAAAAAACAGCCTTGGAGATTATTTTTATATAGATGAGGTATTTATGTTTAGATCGTTTCTCTAATCTTTCAAAATACGTGAAAAATATTTATCGTGATGGCTTACGTAGCATCACGGTTTATGGATTAATTTAATTCAATCTAATTCGCGAAGCTGTGGATTCGATTCCTGCACTAGCGCAAAAATGTATTGACATTAGTTTCTTAATTGTTTTTGTGTTTATTTCGTAGAACTCCATTTAATTTTTTTTTAAAATTTAATGTAAATCAAATTTAAAAATGTCATTATTAAGTTCTGCAAGTATTTTTAGTTTTTATTATTGTGACAGCTGTTTCGGCGTTTAAGGCCATTTTCAAACTGTGGTTAATCCACATTGTGATGACTTATTTATATGATTTAATTTACTCCCACTCCTTTTAAATTTGGACGGGTAATGATTCATTATCGGTAAAACCGATTTAGTTACAAAACAATTAAAATTCTGAATTCTGTGAGGTTTTCACATTTATAATGTGTTTACTGGTATTTAACTGACAATGTTGTCTTAATTGATTTATTTAAATGTGTTGTATTGTTTTGATAATTAATTCATAAAGTAAGGAAAATTATATACTCACAGCTTCTCAGTATGTTCAAATTATCAAAACAATACAACACATTTAAATAAATCAATTAAGACATTAGTTTCGTCATATTAGGACGTACATATATGGGATTATAAACCGCCATTCAGCAGAATCGAAAAGCTGGCAGAGTTGGAATTAACTATAAATGAATTTAAAAAAAATTACTTTATTAATATACACATATATTAATAAACGATGCTTTCTTCATCAGGAATATATATATATATATATACTACTATGTATTTGTATTCTATAATATATTATAAAGGAATTAACTATGATTAGATTGTTTATTCATACTTCGCGAACTTCCTCTCCACCTTTGCCTCCCTTTCTACTTCTTCATCTCTCCCAATTGTAGATACCATAGTTCCACATATCCTAGCAATTAGACCTCGTGTGGCAATTGAGAAAACTAATTTTAATAAATTGTTATCATCTAAATGACCTTAATAATGGGGTCAATTTTTATCGACGTATTCCGAAACGTTCGACAAACATAGAAAAAATAGCATCGAGATACACAATATCGAAGAAAGGCACCCATTAAAATGGAAACGCTCAAATTGTTGTTCATCCTAGGGTGTTATTTATAAATTTTGACAATATTGCATTATGTTTATTACATTTGCGAATAAATCTAACGCAGGAGCGCGTCACAAACTGTCTCCAAAATATCTGGGACGTGTTCAATGTACTGAATCAACTTGAAAACGAATAAGTGGGAAAGCTCTTTGAAGGTATTTCGCCTCCGAGTAAACAGGGCTGTGGAGGCGCTATTAAAAGAACGAAATGATACACAGCCGAAATATGTGAAGGAATGCAAAACGGGCTGGTAGAGGTATCACATATTAAACTCTAAGACGTATCTGGCGTTGATAATTTTGTATTAATTACCACGAATGACGTCATTATGCATCCGATTTGATTGATATACAGATTATAGATAACACGATAGTTCTATATGATATTCGATATATCCGTCTACGCTTACAAAGATATAGTAGCTTCACGTTATACTCCGCAAATATATCGACCAGTCAGTGGCTGACTTGGCATCGGGTCTGGGTCCTATCCAGGCATCGTGAGTTCAATTCCTCACTGGCTAAGTCCTCCATCACGATACAGGCAACATTTTCCGCTTATTGTGACGGTTGTAGAAGATTTTCTAATATTGTCAAGCTATTTGTAACCCGGGAATATTTATCTTTCATTAAGAAAAAATATGTACACGCACTATTTTTACATAAAATAGTCACCTCTGTGATAGTTAGCCCTGAACTACTCGAATGAAATCAATTAAGTGTGTGCCCATCACACAAACAAGACAAAACCTACAAAGTGCGGGTTGTTTCGGGAAACTTGAAGGATTTAGAAAACATTTTAAAGTTAATGTTCAAGTTCTGTGAAAGTTCTATCTGAGATATTTTTTTATTCAAGCACTGTGAAACAATTGGTTCATAATGTGATAATAACGGAACTTGAATAGAACTTCCACAGAACTTGAATATTTACTTTGAAATTTTGACGAAACGTTTAATTTCCCTGAATTAACCCACCATAAGCTTCTCTCAATGCAACACTAACTCAAAACAAAACACATTTATTCACAGCGCTTCACACATTTTTAACACTTCATACAGTGAGTTCGACTTATTTAACCCAACCCCTTACAATTTCTAATGTAAAATTAATAAACATCATTCAAACAATACAAATATATTCCCTTCCTCCACCCATCATCCCATCCCCATAGGCTAAACATAATTATTAAGACACTTGAGTAAAAACCTATTTTTGGTTCAGCTTTTATATAAGTATATTTACCATACTTCATAAATATTGCAAACTGTTGGTTGTCCAAATAAAATATAATGAAATATTCACATAGGGCAATCAGTTAACTCAAAGAGCGTTTTAGTTAAATCCGTAAAAAATCCGTAAAATTTGCGAATTAAATTAAAAGGGTGCTCTTCATGCGTAAGTTATTTCTACACTATTTCAATTGTGTTTATACTATTAAATAAGCAATTCATTTTACAGCAAAGTAGTTATTATTACTATTATTCTAATCGTGCAATAATATATGTACATATGCTACTAATTTTTTATAACATTAAGAAAGAAATACTAATTTGTACTAAAAAATGTGATTATCGTTTATAAAAAAATCTCTTCATGTAAACCCATTTGATCACAAAAATAACTCGAAGAAAAAAAAACAATGGTTTCAGAATTTTTCAAATTTTTGATAATTCCATTTTGGGGAAAAATAAAACGTCTCCTCTGGATGTTTGATTTTATAAGTCATCATTGAAAATTACAATTCTGTGAAAAGCAACGAAAAATCGCAAAGTATCACACCAGAAAACTTTCATCATTAAAACACACAACGGGTTTCAGGGAACTGTCCTTGTAATCCCGATTTTCACAAGTTGTTTACTGTCACTCTCAAGTGAAATACCGAAGACTGAAAAAGGGGTCGGAAAACCTTAATTTCAGGCCAACAGTGACGAGATCAAGATTCAAATGAAACGTGTCACCCCTTGGCACCGAGAGAAGAGAGGCTAAGAGCTAACTCTTCTTAAAAATCAAGATAATTCCTACCTTTGGGCCAAATTATTTACGACGAAAACGTGGAAGAGATGAGATAGTAAATTGGGGTACTTGAAGAACCGACTTGCCGAACAACCCCAGTGTCACTCAATGACCTCCACAAACTCTCCCCCGTCTTACGAAGAAGAAGAAATGAACAATTTTTAATTAGATCCTGTAGATGCTAATATGAAATTTTTATAAGAAGGACATTATAACAAACATCCTCAATCGCTCAATCGGGTGGCAATATATTTCTCCTCTGGTTGTACACAGTGCAGTCTACAAACTGGTACAAACTACTTACTACAATAGGTACTTTAAGAATTAATGATTATGTTTACATTGATTCCTATAAGTTACGCGTATTAATATTTAATACTAGATATTATTCGAAGGAGCGTGTGTTAGGTTTATGAAACGACTGACCAATGTTCAACAGGAGTTGATTTTATTGTGTAACTATTATGAAAACTTATGATTTAATTGCACCAATAAATTATTCAAATACTGAAGAAAAAGAGAAAATCTAATCTATCAATCTAATCTAATGATAATCGGAAAATTTATAGGATAAGTAAGTGGCGTTACCACTGTTGTATTTCATTCGTTTGATGGCTGTAAAATATCAATTATTAATGTCCAGTTCAGCAGGTAGCTCCAGTACTTAGTAGTCTCGACTTCATGTGTCAAGTGAGGTGTCAAGTGAAAAGACGATAAAATACTATATGTGCTATTTTACACAAGTAAATGACTAATTATCAACATACGATATGGTAATATAGAGATTTTCACGCTAATCGTATTATGTTGGTTATTTTTCAGGCATTAAGCTGTATTTTGTTATCTATTGATTTTTGTTTGTTTGCTTTTTTTTTTAAATTAAATTTTTATGAAAAAAAATTAAATGGAGTTCTACGAATTAAACACAAAAATAATTAATATATTAATTCTTGAATGAACTTGTCCATCAACGGGGCGAATGGTGACGCTGATGAGGTAGAACGCAACATGGAATCAATCACCAAAAATCAATAAAAAAAACATTAAAAAATATAGGAATAGGATTAAGAAATATAGGAAATAAAAATATAGGATGAAAAAATAATAAAGTGGAATTAAAACAAAGTTATTTTATTTTTTATAATTAAAAAATATATCACTAGACTATAACAACCGATAATTAGGAATATCTAAGAAGATGCTCGGAAGTGATACGAGTATAAGACTAGCCACCAATGTTATAGTTATTTTAATTTTATAAACAACTTAATAAAATTATTGATGATTTATAGCTAAGAGGTAATTTCGCCCGAAAAGTAAAACCATAGACAAAAAAAAAAGAATTGATACCGCGTTGGTGAAATCAAGTTTTACCGAAAATCTCTTTTTGCCGCTAGCTATTTGCTGCTGGTACATTTAATAAGGTTTCGGGAATTTTAATATTTCCGTGAACTTTGAAAAATTTTATATCGAGAGAAACTAATAAATAACATTAAGTTTTCATTTTACGTACTCGTATACATGGAATATAACACTTTAGAGGAACGGCTGCGCGGCCTGTTTCATACAAAACTTAATTTTGGATTTGAGGTCAAAATACTCACCTAAACCTATGATATATATATTTTAATTAAAGGTTGAGTAAAAATCTAGTACGCGTGAGAAGTATTTTATTATGAAATATAGGCTATTAAAGGAATTGATTTTTTGCGATTTTAGAGGCATCGCTTTGAAAATATAATGAAATGTAAAATAAATAAATAAAATATTAAAATAAGCATTATGGTGAAATTTAAATTAAATTAAAAACGACCAATTTACGTTGGAACACAAATTTGCCGTACATAATTTAAAATATCGAACCGAAAAAAGTTTTTTTTTTTTTAATGTTTTCTTTTTATATTTTTATTTACGTAATCACATTTACATATCAAATATGGTAATTAAAAAAAAATACTATAAACCCGCAAATAATCTTCCAAGTTGACTCTAATTATAATAATTTTTTCAAATAATTCATAATTTAAAACAAAAATAAATAAAATACTTCTCATCCGTACTACATATTAAATCAACCTTTAAATAAATAGATAAAAATATATCATTCAGTTTGGATGGGTATTTTGGCCTCAAATCCAAAATTAATTTATGAAACAGGCAGCGCAGCCGTTCCTCTAGTTTCTAGTTTCAGGGAATTCTAAGGTGAGATTTAGTTATTTACTGTAAAATACCCCAATAATATGATCAATTTTACATTAACCGTAGTCAGTCGGCTACGCTGTTAATTATATAGTATTTAGCGACTACATATAAGATGAAAATCGATAGAAAATCGTATTTTTGTTACGGTAGCAAAGCTGGACATTCGATTCTCTTTATAGCCATTTTAAAACATAGATTGTGCAAAACATATACAATAATTTGATGACTAGTGTGGAGGGACGTCAAAGGTTTAATAGTTTAAAATAATAAATAAATATAATAAATGAATTAAAATTTATTTTGTATTCACCACTTTATTAATATACTCTTATATCTGGTTAAGAAAGCATCGCTTCGAAACATGGAGATATTATATTAATAAAGATGTGTATATTAATAAAGGGGTGAATACAAAATAATTTTTAATTCGTTTATTAATAATGACGCCACAAACTGAATACAAATGAAAAAATTATAAATAAATATAATATTACAACAACTCCATGTTTATTATAAGTGAATAGGGCGTGGTTATAATAAAATTTAACTCCTCAGGCTTTTCAATATTTTTGTATTTTATTTATTTTAATTTTCGGTAAAATACTATTTTATTTTTTGAATTATAATGTCACATCACCAAGTTACCGCTTCATATGAAAAAATACTATTTTAGAAAATAGATAAAACTATTATTCATGTGTATGTATTTATAAAAAGCATTACACTTCTAAATAAAAAAAAAGTCTTATCAAAAGATTGAAAAAACACTGGTTTTGTTTAGGGAATTTGTAAGAAAACTATCGCTTTCCTTTTTATCTCGTTTATATAATAAGAAGTTATTTTTAAAATTCAACCGTATGTTACGTTAATGGCTCGAAATAGCAATTCTTCATTTTGACTACTTTATTCATGGCATCCAATGTACCTACATATTCGAGATAAACTGAGAATAATAATTATATTTTCTCTTTCTAACACCGAAAAAACAAAATAAAATCAACATAATAAAACAAAGTTTTAATACTTTTATAAACACCGCACTAAAAACGACATAGCAAATAACTCTAGTCCATCTTAGCACAGGACCCGCTAGTGAGAAGGACTGAGAAAAAACACCGAAAGATAGAATAGATTACAAAATAAATAAGTAATTCCAATTTCTATTTTAAACTGTTATTCTGTAAACATTTTTTTACTTACTCCATTGACGGCCTGCATGGTCGAGGGGTAATGTTCTCGACTACGAATCCGAAGGTCGCGGGTTCAAACCCCGGCGTGCGCAACTAAATTTAATTTAATTTAATTTGTGCTGTTTCCCAAATAATTAATTAAAAAATAAAATATAGTATATTTGCGCACGTTCCAGAGTAGAAGACACTCTCAGTATCGCTCTGGTGAAAGACCACCGTTCAGAATTAAACGTTGCTAGAAATGGCTTTTAGCCGTGTTTGGAGACCAGATCTGAATAGCCAGGTATTTCCCCACCTTCCTCCTCCATTTTTCCTTCCTCTCCCCTATACCTTCAGCCTCACAACTGGCTCCAGACGGTTGGGAGCAGTTGGGACTCTTGTGCGGTATTCATATAGAAAGAAAATTTGTTTTAAAAAAGGTTTGTATTTTAAAATGCTTATTATACATAGGTGATTTTTTTATAAATAATCGACGATTGATCATATTTAGCTTTAAGAGGCTCGAGGCTATATCAGTATATACGGACTTCTGCATATATTTTCCATTTTGAGCCGAAACAACCCGTATAAAATATTTCCTATCCGGTTTCACGTGGCTTGTTTATTAGAAAATTTACGATATCATCCGAAACCAGCCGGTCCATAAACATCGGGTCTAGTAAGTACCTGCACGTTACGTTCAATTTTATTGCCGCTACCGTATTTTTACTCAGGGCAAAATAAGTCATTCGGAATAACCTTGGAGAAATAATGGGTGTTCTGTGTAGATTGCGTAGGAAACATGTGCATAGGTGGACGGTTTATGCACTCCATTACTTATTACTGCAACGGTGAACGCTTAAGGCAGTTCGTTCGTTGGTTATTGTTGCAATGTCATTACTTTCATGGTGAATGCAGCAGTCCCTTAGTCATTACTACAATGGTGATAGTTTTAAGCAACTGCAATATATAGTGAACACTTGTTTTCACTGCAATTATGAACACTTGAAGCACCACATTACTGCCGGCAATGGTGAACGTTTTAAGAGGAACGGCTGCGCGGTCTGTTTCATACAAAACTTAAACTTAACTTAATTTTGGATTAGAGGCCAAAATACTCACCTGAACCGAATGATTTTTTTAAATCAAAAAGCATAGTAAATATCTAGTACGCCTTAGAAGTAATATATATATATATATTTTTTACATTATGAAATATAGGCCATTAAAGGAATAGATTTTTCGAGATTTTTGAGGCACCTTTAAATTTTTTTAGGGGGCTAATGGTGATATAAAAAAAAAGTTTTACCCCATCTACTTTGAAAATATAATGAAGTATAAAATTAAAAATATATTAAAAGAAGCATTTTGGTGGACTTTAAATTAAATTATAAATGACCAATTTACGTTGGAACACAAATTTGATCTAGATAATTTAAAATATCGACCCGAAAAAACCCTTTTTTTAAATGTATCGTTTTTATATTTTTATTTACATAGCAAATATACTATACATATTTTTTATTTAGCAAACCCGTAAATAATTTTCTAAGTTGCCCGTAAAATTGTTTTTTTTTTCATGGCATATACTTCATTATTTAAAACAAAAATAAATAAAATACTTCTCATCCGTACTAGATATTTACTAAACCTATAATTTAAAAAAAATATATAATTCAGTTTTGGGTATTTTGGCCTCAAAACCAAAATTAGGTTATGTATGAAACAGGCAGCGCAGCCGTTCCTCTTAAGCACCCCATTACTCAATACCGCAGTAGTGAACGGTGCATAACTTTTTTTTAACCTATAAATATGTAATTTATAAAACTAAGGTAATGACAGCAACATTAGGCACTTTTTACATATAACAGATACAGGATATATTTTTTACGTAATTCAAACTTTTAACGGGAAAAATCAGATAAATAGCCTGCGTTCACTAATTTTTATTAAGAAATTAGAAACATGTGAATTTAAAAAAAGTTTATTTAAAAAAAAAATCATAATTTCACAATTAATTAAAATATTAATGTAATTAATAAGAAGTACTTTGTTTACACCGCTGTTTTTAATGTATAAATATCCATATGTTTCAGAAGTAAAGCTTCCCTTATTCACAGTATACTAAAAAACAATGACAAGTGTAGACGCCACAAAACAATTACACGTCTATCGAAGAAATTAAAATATTAATTAACAACTAGCAAGTTTTAGATAACTTTTATTTCAACAGTTCAGTTTTTTTTTCGACGTTCAAAGCCATTATCAACATGCGATTAAGCCACTTGGCGGCGACTTATGTATACTGCAAAATTAGTTACTATCAAAACGTAATATTTAATTAATAATTGCGGAAAAAACCGATCAAATTTGAAAATAACACATAATCTATACACCTTCATATTGTTAATTGATGAAAGAGCATATCAATTCCTCCACCAGTTCACCCGTGTGGTGGTTATATTGAGGCCATTTCATTCGACCAAGTGAATATCCATTTCAAATGTTTATTTTCAGCATGCAATATGGGGATATACATAAAGGGGAGAGAATAATATGTTTACACAGAGGAGGGTTCATTACCTGGCATTTCGCAAATGAATATGACCGTAATTTGACATGTAATAAGAATGATTAGTAATTAAGGAAAGCATTTCATCTCCGAATAATTGTTTTTCACGGGGCGGTACTAAAAAGAATCAGCGAGTATAGGATTAATTTATTTTCACGTAACATTATCCAAGACTAGTTGCAGTGGCGTACAGTTCATAAAGGAAGAGAAGCTGCGCCTACCAAAAACGTGCGTAAAATAAATCAAAAGTAAAAAAGAAAGAAATAGTGAAAGAATGTTATTTGATTTACATACCATTTTCGAGACTTTTGATGACGGTGAATCATAAACATTTTCACAAATATTTACGTAATGCGGGAAATCAATAAAAAATAGGGTAGCTATAAATAGTTTAATATGAAGATAAATAATTTCTAACAAAACGCACTTAAGTAGGTACCCAAAACAAGTGAAATACTCTTACTTTTAAGTTCTACGAGCAATAATTTGTTTTTATTACTGTGACAGTTGTTTCGCCGTTCACAGCCATTTTGATACCGTTGCTGTCAAAATAATTTAAAATTAAAACTAAAATACTTGATTTTAGTTTAACAATTGATTTTTACGATTGATAGGGTGAATTTTCCTAAATGGAAAGGCAAAATAAATTATCATACATATTACATACAATTTTGTAGGCTCATTTATTCAGTTACCCATAACAAACAGAGGAAGATGATAATTATTCAATGTTATAATTAAACTATTACGGTTTTCATTTTTTTTCTTTCATTTTTATGTAATTATCATTTTTTTCTCATTTTCTTCTTATATGTTTGAATATTATTGTTTTATCTTTTTTAATTACATTAATTTCTCTATTTATATTTGTATATAGAGTGGAAGATACTCTCAGTATCGCCTTGGTGAAAGACCACCATTCAGAATTGAAACATTGCTTGACAAGGCTTTTATCCGTGTTTGGTGACTAGATCTGAGTAGCCAGATATTTCCCCACCTTCCTCTTCCACTTCTCCTTCCCCTCCACAATACCTTCAGCCTCACAACATTTCCCAATTGAAGATGCCATAGTCTCGCTGGCTCCAGGCGGTGGGGAGCAGTTGGAACTCTTGTGTGGTATTCATATAAAAAAGTATATATCTCATATAATATCACAGATTGGGTTTGCACTATACACCCAGTCCTGCTGGATTAAAAACTTAAATAAATAAAAGTAAATAGATTTTTCCAAATATTCAATGCACAATAAATTTCACACCTGAATTTATAAAACTACACACATATTACCTTTGGTCATGGAGTAATGCACGCCACTGGCTAGTTGTCAGATAAACTATGGTTACCCATTTCAGAATCGTAATGCGATTGATATAAGCGGGCGAGGGGAAGCTTGAACTATTGCGATCGTGGTTTCATATGCATAGTACATTATCTGTTAATAAAAATCTTATACAATGGAATGAGGTCTAAAGACGATATATTTTAGTTAGACGCATATTAATCTAAAAAAATACATATTCTGTGTCCGCGCACGTCGGGTTTTGAACCCGCAAAATCTGGGTTCAAAGCAATCGAGTTTACCACAATACCGTTATGATTTTATTTCGTATTTATTATATACATTAGCAATTAATTAGCATTTAAAACAGCTACTAAGTAAAAAGGTTCGACTTGTTTACAAATACCGAACATTTTGTTTGATCATTTAGTTTGGACCTTTTTATGAGTGTTTTTTAATTTGCTTACCAGAGCCAAAATCACGCGAAACAAACGTGGACGGCAGTGCACCAAAGTTGGTGCCAAAATGGGTCTCACGTGACCTTTGCATGTAGCTGTTAAAATCGTATTAGGGCAAGTCCAGCAATTCTGACGTCAGTGACCCACAAATAATAAAGATTTGAAATTTGTTGTAAACAGGCTATCATTTGGAACACGATTTCAGGAATGTGATATCATGGTGGATTTAAGTGGATTACCTGCCTTTAAATTTATCAATCGTACTATTAGAATGACTCGTACATATGATATGCACATATCCGACAAGGATTCGGCGAAATTTTATTTTTAATACAAACTTTACAGGGTTACGAATTATAAAGCTTCTATCTACAATAATGTTGTGGCACGATTACTGTGTCAACTCAGATATACTTTCTTCGGTTTTATGTCATCTCAACATATATATGAAATTCTTGACATCACAGTTTGGCATTTTGATAGTAATCGACCTTCAAAATTGAAGGTAATAAGTTTATCAATATTATATTTTAAAACCCCAGCAAAGCCAAGGGTTTAGGAGAGCATTTTACGATGCTCTACACTGATACTAGCGATCAAATTCTTGTAAAATATTTAGGGTAAAACGTGGTCAGTCCGTGATACCAAGTTACTCCGTGATATTTAACAATGGCTTTTTTGCAAAGTTCCCCTAATACGAATATGTTTGAAACTGTTAAAAACACATGACCCCAGTAGTTCATACATTTGAAAAAATGTACTTGTGTGGTTTTACGTTGCGCCATCTTTAACATTTTCCAAAACTGGTTGGATCATTGCTGAAAATCGGCGGATTTTCCCGGTTGTTGCGGTGTGTTTAGAAAATCGTGGTAAAAGAGATCCGAAGTTTAAAACTACGCTTTAACTTCACCGTCAGTGAAGTAATATACCCATATACTTACATGATATTTTCATATATTAAAAAAGGCTGTTTTATCTAGTGCCTTTATTTCTTTAGTATTTTCTTAAATCCGGTGACACTTTTCTTCACATTTTTGCGAAAACTATTGTGAAATACATCAAATATATGAAATACATTTTCTCTTTATAAATATTTTTGTCTCATTTAAGGCGAACCGCCTCCTAAAATTTGAATAAAATCGGAACTTCTTATGCAGGTGGCGAGAAGGTTGAAATTGGGCGGATGTTTCGATTTACGCAAAAAGAAAACATCACCAATAGCGTGTTTTATTTTATTTTGTAAAGTTCAGGCATAATTATAAAAACGTTTTATGGCTATATTCTAAAAAAAAACTTGATTTTCCATAATTAATAATACGAAAATACCGGAAAAGGGTTTGTAAGTAGGAGATTTTGAACATTAAATATTTTTTCTAGGTCTGAAAATTCTTCTGAAAATTTTTTTTAGACGTATAAAATGAATCACCAAAAAAACGAAAGGCCAATAAAGATGTGTTCTACTTGCAGTATTTAATTAAATCATTTATGTTATTTCTAGGCCATCTAATTTTCAAACCAAAAACACATGATTTTGCTTTATTTCCCATTGCATTGACTTAAGCTTTATTTAGTGCGTAAATATTGCAATTTTTTTTTTTTATAAATAATCACTGAAATAATCGATCGATCATTATGATTTTTAAGTCATTGTTCCAGATTGATTTATTTTATTGTTTAAGATAAGCCATGATACCAAATAAATTACAAAAGAGTAGATAAAGATCGGTAAGTAGCTGAGTAGTTACAAACGTCGGGTTCCCACCCAGGCGTCACAGGTTCAATCATCTGCTAGCAAAGTTCAACATCATTGCGCAAGCAACATTTTACACGTAGAATGATTTTATGTATCTTATTTATCTGTTTATCTCTCTTTAAAAAAAGGTTTATTATGTAAAAACAAGAGAAAATAAATTTACACTTTTACTATCATTTTTAGCTACAACGACAAGTATACTGGTGTCCCATGACTATAAGAGCCAACGTATAGAGCAATAAGCGTATTGTCACGGACTAACCTAGTTTCACCCTACGAATTCAAAGATTCAAACAAAGATCTATGTAATAAATTGCCAAACGTGGAAATTCAGTCCTGCTACCCTAACATAAACACTTTTTTCAATCGGTTTATGGTTTATATGCGATGAACAACTTACAATGGTTATGTGACTAAATCACACAGGGGTGAATTTAACATACCAATATTACACTGCCAGAATTACACAGGTACGAAATTACATATGAACGTAATTACACATGCTTATTATTACACATATAGAGAGTTACACTTACTTAAATTACACCTATTGAAATTGCACAAGTCAAAAAACTGGTTTCAACAGGTTAAAATTTTAAAATAACATTATCAATAAATAACATTGATTTACATAAGCATATATAATGAAAAAATAATTACGCAATATTTGTACATCACCGAAACATGAATTGTGTAAATATTATAAAAAAAAGATCTCATTAAAGCGCGTGACGTTTGAAACTCACTTGAAATAATACTGATCTAACAAAAAAATGACTCAAATATGAGCCAAAATAATAAATTAGGCAGGTATTTCGTCTAACTATACATTTGTTTTCTTTTTTCAACACCTAATTTATTTAGTTCACACTTAAATAATGTTTTTTGACTTGCGTAATTTTAGGTGCAATTTAAGTGCGTGCAATTCTCTCAACGTGTAATTACGTCCATGTGTAATTTCGTCCGTGTGTAATTCTGGCTGTAATTGTGACACCCATATAATGAGCATCTTGACTATCTTGGACAGCCGACTGAATCCCCGCAATAGTAATGAGATCGTGATTTAACCTGAATTAAATCTGTAGGTGTACATATAAACAAAATTGGTTGCATTCATAGGTGCATTCGCTAAATGCGCGATTCTGTTATGATACGATGAGGAATAATATTGAAAACGAGTAAAATAATTTTAAACATACATTTTTAGGTGTAACTTCGCCTTCGAAGCTCTCTCGTGGCGGTGCCTGAAAATAAGGTTCAGATACAACCGAGGAAGACGAAATAGATGACGACTCCTCTTCCTCAATCTTCCCCAGAAATATGCTGGGCCTTAAGGAGACTCTTCTGTTATCCGGCATGGAGTTCTTGTACACATTCTGTCGCTTGTTCGTATCCTGCACATTGGCGTCCTCGGAAGCGAAGTAACCCATGTTGTCGTAGTAATCTATAACGGTTGATTGAAACTTGATATCATCTTCGTCCGTTATTCCTAAGTCGAACTGGACATAGTCAGATATTCTTCTTTGATTCGCCGCTTCTAAGATAGAGTCTCTTCCAAGTCCTGGGTAGTCGGATCCTCTCCGGGGAACGAAGTTATGATACCGGTTAGAAAACTCATCCTCCCTGAAGGTGTACCCGGTGGTCGTGTCTTTGAACATTTTTTTAAGCCGAGTCCAGCATCCTGCGCTTTGGGTATAGTGATTATTTGCTGAAGACATTTTGAATTCAGCTTCTTTGGTCATTTTCATTAAAGATCGTTTGTATTAATGTATTAAAGTCATTTAAGTCGATGAATGACAACTAAAATTCTGTTGAATTCTATCAAACACTTGTCACCGAATAAAATATACATTATGGTTTAACGCCACTTCAAGAAAATATCAAATTCATATTTCAATTAAGTATTATAATTCACAAAAAGGAATTTATCACTGTAACTTCTTAGAACTCACATAATTTATGAATAAAATCGTCTGTAGATAAGAGGTATTAAAGGTTTATAGATAAAACAATAAATCATCTGTTAGAAAATTGGCATTGAACTGATAAACGTGTATCCGTGCGGTCGTGCTCAATAATTCAACAATTTTTACGACCGATACGTACCTTATTTAGTTTTCTATGAATTACAGTAAACATAAAATTTGCTAATTAAAAAAAAAAAATTAAACAATTTCAGGTCACATGTTCTAATTGGGTTAAATTTGATTTCTAGTCGCACTATTCTTTCACGATCACTTTGTGACAGATATCGATTAAATTTGCACTGAACGCCCGACAAAAGATTCTAGCACTTCGGAATCCCGACGTCTAATGACTAAATGGATTCGTTGACTAAGGATAAACATGTTTATCGGAAGATAAGATAATGATTTCAAAGAGTTGACGATAAGGGTGATAACAACAAACGGTTTCAAAAGAGTCTTAAGATCCATCTAATAATAAATAATAAAAATATATAGTTAGGTGATAAATCTATCAAATAATTGCGAATGTATTGTGAGATAACCGCTGTGGCAGAGCAGTAAAATATTTGAATTAGAATCCAGAGATCGCGAATTCGTAACTCGGTGTGGGTAAATAGATTTTACTTTTACAAGACAAATTTTTCCCGTTTACAAATTACTCGATGACATTAAATTCGTCCTACCACTTGCTTATGCATCGCTGGAGAACTTGGCCAGTATTGGATTGATCCCGCAATGCAAAAAAAAAAACTTTATTATATGATCGCAGTTCTGGTGAGGGTTCAGGTAGAATTCTGTGGTAATCTATTAATAATAGAAATGCAATTTTTATTAACGACATACAAACATTCCCGGGTTACGAATAACATGACAGAATTTGAAAATCTCCTACTATCATCACAGTAGGCGGAAGATGTTGACCAGCCGAGGAATTGAACTCACGACATCTGCGTTGGACCCAGACGCGATTCCACTGACCGGTCTTAAGAGAAACGGCTGCGCTACCTGTTTCATAGAAAACTTATTTTGGATTTGAGGCCAAAATACCCATCCAAACTAAATGATATATTTTATTAATTAACGGTTTAGTAAATATCTAGTACACATGAGGAGTATTTTATTTATTTTTGTTTTAAATTATGATGTATAGGCCTTGAAAAAAAAACAATTTTCATAATTTTATTTTTTTTTATCATATTTAATTTTTTTTATCATATTTGGTATGTAAATATGAATAGGTAAATAAAAATTTAAAAAGGAACGTTTTTTCGGGTCGAAATTTCAAATTATGTACAGCAAATTTGTGTTCCAGCGTAAATTGGTCGTTTTTAATTTAATTTAAAGTCCAGGATAATGCTTATTTCAATATATATATATTGGATATTTTATATTTCATTACATTTTCAAAGTATATGCGGTAAAACTTTTTTTAAATCACCATTAGCCCCCAAATAAGTGTTAAAGGTGCCTCTAAAATCGTGAAAATCAATTCCTTTAATGGCCTATAATAATAATAATAATTGGATGATTTATATAGCGCCGTTTTTGTGAAAAATCACCTCAAGGGCGCTATATTTCATAACGTAAAACAAAAAAAAAATACTTCTAATCCGTGCTAGATATTTACTATACTTTTTTTATGGAAAAAAAATCATTAGATTTAGGTGAGTATTTTGGCCTCAAATCCAAAATTAAGTTGTCTATGATACAGCCGTTCCTCTTAAGTTACCCGGCCCGATGTAGTTAAATTTCTCGTAAAAATCGATGTTAAATTATTATTAATTTTTCTGAATCGTGATTATAAGCGAGTCATTTTTTCCGAGCGTTCGTTACAATTTCGCGAATAAACGATGGTTATTAGAGATGCGAAAGATGACTCCGTTGATACTAAATATATCTATCTGTCAATAATAAATAATTGGTCAAACGATTAAACAGGAGCGTAGCTACCCGATTTCTTAATATTTCAAGATAAAGAAATGACAACATTTTTTTCCCATCAGAAATAATCAAGATTGAAATGTGTTCTACGGATACAATGTCTTAATGTCTCACGAATAGATAAATATAAAGAACAAAGAGAACGGCTGGTTATTAATATAAGAGTTAACGTTAATTTATACGTCGACCGGTTTCGGAACAGCCGCTCCTTCATCAGGGCAGAATATTTACTAACTTAACAATATTAAAAAAATTTATGGCAGAACATATATATTAGGAGTCACTGTGATGGTGGGGGCGCGAGTAGGGATTAGTAAAGAGTTGGAAAAGAGATAGAGATTGAGGGAGGGGTGAATGGATCATATTTAAGACGAGGCAGTAAGATAGATTTTTTGATTGTTAATAATAGACTCATTATTATTAAGGGATTTCTTAATTTCCAAGGCTTCTAAATTATATAAGCATTTACCTTTACTATTAATGTGTAGTATATTTATGCTGGTATTTTTTTATTAAAACTATGATCATTTGAAATAATATGATTGGAAAAATTGCATAAGAACGCCAACAAAAGAAATTTTCAAGTCTTTTGCAGTCTTAAACACACAAAATATGTATGGTAAGAATGTTTTAATCGAGCATTTCAAAAAATCAAAAAAAAAAACAAATAAACCTTTTTTTCACAACACAAGAGCTAACCAGAATGACATTATCAATATAATCAAATTTAAAACTTCTTTTGGACAAAGGAGCTATAAATATCTCTCCACTAAGCTCTATAATTTACTTCCATCGAGAATGAAAAAAAAAACGGAATTTGCAAATGATTTCAAAAAACCAAATCAAAGCCCGGCTCAAAGAAAAGTAGTTATCCAGAATTTTGAAAAGAACGTCGTACGAGCTTAAAACAATCAGTTTATAAATAAAATTTTGTCCACCTCAGCACAGGAACCCCTAGTGAGGAAGACCATGAAAAACATCCTGAACTGTCTTATTTATTAGCCTTGTCATGTTTTATTATGTAAATAGAAAAATTAATAATTAATTAAAAAAAAAATACTTTGTATTCACCACCTTATCAATAAAACATTGATATCAACATGTTTATTTACACTTATATACCTACTACGTATCATGTTCTGTTTTTATTAACATAAAACCTTTTTTTCTTTCTGTACACAAAATCATTTAAATGTTAAAATATGTAAAAGCCCATCGGGGCGTTAAAAAAAATAATGTTTCGATAGCGATGCTTTCTTCATCAGGAATATATAGAATACTAAAAAAATAATTATGTCAAGTATAGACAAATGGTAAATATAGATACACAATAATGTAAGAATAGACAAATTTTAAACATTAACAAAAATTAATTAAAGTAGACAAGCAATTAATCAAAAATGTTAATAAAAAAATATTATAAATCATTGAATAACAAATTTACATTAGAAATTAAAAAAAATAAATTATTTTTATTATTAATATTAATATGAAAGTAAATTCAAGAGATAGCTTTCTAAAGATGTCGATATCTGTGTATATTAATACAGTGGTGAATACAAAGTAATTTATTAATAATGACGGCACAAAGTGAATACCAATCTTTTGAAGAAATTAGAAAAATAAATGTATCGAAACTAAATAAAAAAATAAAAATAAAAAGGGGGCAACATTAGGAGAATAGGAGAGATGTGGAATAACTTCCCAACGGAGATCTTTAATAACGATTTTACAATGTAACCGATGGTCTTTTAACTGAAAATAGCACAAATGGTTCAAACGGCTTCCGAGGCTCCAACTTCTCGGATAAACTCAGGCAAAATGATATGTTGGAAATAATTTTTTTTTTTAAATAAAAAGAATATATATATTTTAGCAATTGGATACAATCCAATTTTACCCAATATGTTGATTTATCAAAGTTTTTAAGGTAAAGAAATTTTTCTTTATCATGGTTTATGATTTCGCGTTGAAGATAATACGGCGACAAAACGTAAGATTAAAAGTAGTAAGTACTTAGTACTAGTTATAAACATTTATAAAGATAACCTACCAATGTCACCGTTTTCAATAATAAAATTATTTATTTTATTTTTTTAAGAAAGATAAATATTCCCGGGTACGAATATCCTGATAATATTTGAAAATCTCTTACCACCATCATTACGATCGGAAAATGCCGCCTGTGTAATGATGGACGACTTGGCTAGCCGAGGAATTGAACACACGCCTGGTTGGGAACCGGTCTTGTTATTTGTTATTAAAAGTATAATAATGATTCTAGGATGTGGTATCATTCAATATTCGTTAGAACGGGAGTTCAATAAAAAACTTTCAATGCATAAACGCAAAAAAATAATTTCCTAAAATAAGCCAAGAAATCCAATTGAAAGTTATATATCAAGATTTTTATATATTTTTCTATGTATATAGCGAGCAATGGCATGCATTGCTCTATGACCAATGGTCTGTGTGTAATTTTTCAAGTTTGGATATGAATTGTGCATTGGATATTTGAACCATATTACTGTTACTATTTCGCCGATTGTTGCGGACAACTGAATAAATCAACGAACAAGTTCCTTACCATACGTTCCTCAAATACGTTTTGTTCAGAAATTCGTTGTTTTTATTTATTTTTTTTCAAATATTTACAGAGTAAATATCAGATTATAAACGTGAACCTTTACAAAACTGCGCTATAGAAATTAACTCTTATTATTATAAAAAAAATAGCATTGCGGTGTATACATGTATTGATGCTCCAGTTAAAAATGTTCACAGTATACGTAAGTTAAGGTTTAGTTCTAGGTGATGTTAAATAATAAACCGAAGTAAAAAATTTTTTTTTATTAAAAAACCTTTGTAACTTTTTCCCACTTATTTATTGTCGACCGGACCGGTTTTACCCTATAATGGGCATCGTCAGACTGGCACAATTAAAACTAAATCTATAGTATATATAGCATCGATGTCGGGAGCGAGTCCCCCTGCTTTCTAATATTGATTTTATTTATGACTTGAAATTTGTTTTATTGCGTACGGTACTGTTTACTACAATGTTTTTAAAAACTCCTTTCGGGTTGGCTTATTACCCTATGGGAGACGAATTATATTGTGTTTATTTACTGAATCTATGGATTTTAAAAATAATATATAAAGTCATTCGTGTCAGCTTTATTTGAACAGATGGTTATTTCTGGTTTGTTTTTTACCTGTGATTTCCGTCTTGTTTGCTAAAATGAATTTTATAGTAGTTTTCGTCCTATAGTTACATGAACTACGGATAACCAGGTACATTTTAATGGGTCTTTAAACTATTTTATTACGTTATAATAGGTACACATCAGAGCAATATCCTTCTTAGAGTTCGCCTTCGATGTCTGCGACAAAATTCCCAGTAACATTTTATCCTGGTATTTTATACCTGTTTCCTATTTACATTCATATGTTATATATTATTAATGCATATAAGTAAAGTTACTCTATAATGGATATATTAGAGGAGAGTCAGCCTTTTTGTCTAATTGATTATTCATTACCTATTTTTCTTCTACTTTGCTTATTAGTCTATTAATTTTCAAAACTAAATTAGTAAACACTTTATTCGTGCCATATTTGTAAAAAGCATTTCATTTATGGCTTCCCATAATTAGAATATAAAGACAAACATTTGTTTTAAGCCACTTCAATTCAATACATTAATTGATCGTTTTCGGAAGTAACCTTCCTTCGTCAGGACTATGTTAAAACTAACACAATAATTACAGACATACATGAATATTTAGGAGTTGGAGTGGGAGGCGACCAAAGGGGAAGGGCTAATTGGGTTTTTTTCAGGAAGAACCGAGCGGTTCATTGGAAAATTCGTTTATGGACATTTAACAACTGGTTACCGGGAAATATTAATATTGAAATAGGGGTTTGCGGAAACCCGCTTGAAGACAACACGAATGCAAAGTTTTCAGATCGAAAATATAATTTCCTCCCTTTCTTGCTGCTTTCCTTCACCGATAAGAAACAGATGTTAAAAAAATATTTTGCTTGAAGTGAATTTTTAGTCTAATTTATAGCTTAGTCTGAAAATGCCATTTTTCTTTTAAGCATCGATAGCAAGTATCTGAGTATCGAGAAAAATCCCGCCGTTTATTTTGAGACAGAATAATTTAAATTCACGTCACCCCTTTAAGTTCAACGGCGTGAAATTGCTTCAAGCAAATTTATTAAAGCAAGATTTCTTGGTAATTTTAAATGCCAGTTTGTAATTAACGGTATTATTTTTTTTGTATAAGACAAGTATATAATGGTTTGAGTAACTTTTTTGTCCCTCTTATAATATATGATACTAGCTGTACCCGACTTTGCCCGGGGAATGATTTGGGAAAGTTTTGAGGTTGTGATGTGTTACCCCTACCCAGTGGCAGCTCGTGACTTTTGAGTGAGCTAGAGTTCTAAGATTAAAAAATAAGACGTAACTGATGTCGTTGAAGCCGACAATATATATATATATATATTTTTTTAATTTCAATTTTTTGTATGGAGATTTAGATGGTAGGTGGGGCAGTCCGTCGATCATCAATAACGTATTTTTCAATCTTAGCACTCTAGCTTACTCAAAAATCATGAGCCGCCACTGCCCCTACCCCTAACCCTAACCCTAACCCTAACCCTAACCCTAACCCTAACCCTAACCAGTAATTTTGATCTTATTTTGAACGTCAAGTGTGCAAAATTTTATCAAGAAGTACCGAAATTCTGCTTTAAGGGGTGGGAAAGGGGGAAGGGGATGGTTTTTGGAAATATCACGTAAACAGTGACCTTCTTCTTGTTTCGAAAGTCAACCGTGCAAAATTTTGTGAGCTTGGAATAAAACTATAGAAGATATTTTTAACAATACGCCTCAATATTTAAAATACTAATCTTTATCCTGTAATCTAAAGAGCACTAGATGGTGATCAATATACAGTAAAAAATATAATAAAATCATTGACACTTGAAAAATACACTAGATATTCCGCTAACCGGGCCGTTGCTCTAAACACAGATGTATCACGGCAAAAATTAGGAATTCAGACCCACCATGTCCTTCCAATACTTATGTGGGGTGCTGAAATATTTAGTTATTAACATCGTTTAACGTTTTTCCCGTAAAGACATCTACCCATATCAATTGCAGATGAATGTGATTGAAAAAAAATGTGGATTACTCTGGCAGAAAAAAACTGAAAACAATGTTAGTCATTTCATATTTAAGTACAGAACGTCGCCACGGTAGCTTCTTGGAAAGGGCAATCATCCTGTGCGGCCGGTTTCATACAAAACATAATTTTGGATCTGAGGCCAAAATACTCACCTAAACCTAATGACCTTTTTTTCGTCAAAAAGTATAGTAAATATCTAGCACGGATTAGAAGTAATTTATTGATTTTTGTTTTACATTATGAAATATCGGCCATTAAAGGAGTCGGAATAATAGAAGAGAATGTAAGAGACGATGTATGAATGTGAATGAAGCAAGAAGTGTATGCCAAGATCGAGTTGTTTGGCGGTCCGTTCTCTCTGCCTACCCCTGCGGGGAAACGGCGTGATGATTAGTTAGTTAGTTAGTTAGATTTTTAGCGATTTTAGAGGCATCTTTAACAATTATTTGGGGACTCGGTGATTTAAATAAAAAACGTTTTCCCCGTATGCTTTGAAAATAAAATGAAATATAAAATAATTTTTTTTTTAAATATTAAAATTTTGCATTATTACTTTAAATTAAATTAAAAACGACCGATTTAGGTTGGAACACAAATTTGCCGCTCACAATTTAAAATATGGACCCGAAAAAACGTTTTTTTTTTTTAATGTTTTATTTTATATATTTATTATTTACATAGCAAATATGATAATATGAAAAAAAAACCGATAAACGCGCAAATAATTTTCTAAGTTGCATCTAAAATTATGTTTTTTTTTTCATGGTCTATACTTCATAATTTAAAACAAAAATAAATAAAATACTTCTCATCCATACTAGATATTTACTAAACCCCTAATTAAAAATAAAAAATGTCATTCAGTTTGGATGGGTATTTTGGCCTCAAATCCAAAATTAAGTTATGTATGAAACAGGCAACGTAGCCGTTCCTCTTAAGATCACGATTTTCCAAGTCAAGTCGCGAAAACATTTCATCATTTTCTATAGTGTAGGTATTTTGTTAATGCCTATAATTTGATAGATTTAATTTAATATTTCTTATGGAAACTTGACATTGTTAGGTATCGACACGGAATATTCCTTTAAATCGTCGAACAGTAGGAACGCAATCTCAAATGTTCTGGACATATGTGTTAAAAAATTTAGAAGTTTTTTACCGACAGGCGAAAATTGGGAAAATGTAGATATTAGCTAATTAAATAAAAAGATAATAAAAACTCGCACGATGGAGGACAAATCCAAGGAAAGATTGATGGAAGACGTGCCATAGGAAAGCTGTACTTACATTACCAGATGAGTGCATTAACCCTGATGTGCTCTGAACTGCAGCCAGCGGAATGAACATTACCCAGATGATAGACAAATTCCGATAGAAGAAGATACTGAGAAGAATGGTTGCAATACATGTATTACAACCATTGCAGCGCCAAGCAGCGGGTATAAAATGTTCTAGTAAAACAAGGAAAACTAGAATACTTCTAAGGATGTGTCATTCCTCAATGAAGTTTTATTACACAATGAAAATACTAGCGTAACGTATACATATATAAACATGTATATGAGTTCTTAATAATGTTGGTAAGCAATTTTGTTAAGAAACTCCGCAGCCTCGATGAAAAGCCCTTGCCTTCCTTCCATCCATAAAAAATGATTTCGCACCCTCTAAATTATAGAGTACCCTCACCGGATCTGCGCGATCAAATTATAAAATTTCTCAAAGGCAGCTTGAATATTTATTATTTCAGAAGAGGATGCCGCACCCCAACCGCAGGGTATACCTTCCCACTATTATCATCCCAATTATAGAATGCATCATGTCTAATGACCTTCTTCATCGTTACCAACGATTATTTTTGAGAAATATTTTTTTGCTGATATGCATATAATTTCTGTGCGACATTTTGAAAGGGCGTTTAGTCACTGTTCAACAATAGTCGTACAACCTGAAGGAATGTGTTAATTATTTGACAGATTATTGTCTTGTTTTTGTGCTTAGCCTTGTATGGAACCGCAGCACTATGTGATGCCGAGAAATAAAAATAAAATGTTCGAAATTGTAAAGGCTATTAAATAATCATAATTTTATCAAACGATTAGTTATTACTTTGAGGCGTCATTATTAATAAATTAATTAAATATTACTTTGTAAATAATAATAAATGTTTTAAATAAATCGGGGGTATATAAATATAAATATGTTAAAATTATTAATTATTTCATTGAGATTTAAAAAACCTCATTTTAATATTTAATCATTGTAGAAAATAATATTAACCTAACCTAAATGAAACATGAAAACGGAAAAAAAAACGACAGAAAATTTTCAGTCGCATGTGGGACTAGACTTCAGAACCTCTGCCTATCCGGGGCAACCGCTTAACCAACTTAGCTAATGAGACCAGTTCAATTTGTGTCATCTTCATCGATGTCATATCTCAAATTCAAGATTTGTTAATATTATTCTTAATGTCGTTTTTTCCGTGTTCATGTTTCATTTAGGTTATGTTAATATTATTTTCTACAATGTAAATAAATTAATCTGTAACCATTGCAACTTTTTTTTACATAGGAAAGACTTGAAGAAACTTTAATATTAGAGTTAAGGAACACCTAAGGTGTTTCTGCAATAATAATTATTCTGAATTTGCCAACTATATTTTGGAAACAAAACATTCTTTTGATATAAATAAAGGTTTAAAAATTTTACATACAAATACAACCGGCTTGCAATTTGACAAATTGAAATTTTAGAAATTAGAAAAAGTGTTAATAATCAATCAAATACAAGTAATAATATTTTTTTTTAAATATCTATCTGTTGAATTATTTTTTAATTTCAAATATAATTAATTTTTCAATGTTTAATAATATTTTTTTATTATCTTTTTTGATAAATTACTTACCTACTTTTATCAATTTTTTGTTTGTACTTATAATTTTTCTATTCCTACATTATTGTATTCTATGTTTATCATTTGTCTATAATTGATATTATCATTTTTTATTATTCTGTATATTCCTGATGAGGAAAGCTTCGCTTTCGAAACATGTTGAATGTATATATTAATAAAGTGGTGATTACAAAGTAATTTTTAATTCATTAATTGCTATTATAATTAATTTCTACCTGTAGTTTAGTAGCGTCCCGCTAGTTGCTGGTAGAGCGGAAGGATGTTCTCCCTTTACCAACCTCCGCGGTAAGGTTTCAACTGAGGGTAGTTTCAGCGAGTACTCATATCAGTGTCTACCTGTTCGCCATGATCATATAGAGAGGTACATTATAAAAGAAAGAAAAAACGGTATCGGAAGAAAAAGATGCAAAGAGTTTAAAAAAAATTACGGAAAGGAAAACACCGAGGCACCGAGAAACAATAAGTACGACGCTGTATACACCAATTTATTAAAAGTTTCATGAAATACCGATTGTCGCTCTTCTAGGTTTCAAGAGGCCTTTATAATACTAATTTATATACGAGAACACGAGTTAATTTTATACAGCCCGATGAATATTAAAAACAAAGCTAAACTTTGCCAGTCTCTGAGATATTAATAAATTGTTTCATGTAAATTAATAAACATACTGTTTTTTCTTTATAAAATACTAATAAATGAAATATAACCATTTAACTTTCATTCTAGAACATTTCCAAAAATGCATACGAGTAAAGGGAGGTAACAAAACTGTTAATTATAAGAAAACTATATGAATATAATGTAATATGTCTCCTAATATACAAAATAAATAATATACATAAAGACAGAATTCATTGAATCGTCACAATTTCACATACACACACACACAGACACACACACACACACACATACACACACACACACTTTAAGCGACAACGTGATAAAATTATTTTAAACAAAAAGATATGGCAGAAAGTAATCTATTAGCTACGCGGGGAGCAATTTCTGCAATTGCCTTCCAATATTAAAAAAGAAAAATGCTTAGGTATATTTTAAAACAACAAATAAATCTGAAATTAAATTAACAGAATCATTAGGGTGTACAAGTTTTTTTGCATATTTATTTTTGTTACCATTCTAGTTAAACTTGGTGCAAATGTCATTTTTTTCCGAAAAAAAAAACCTCGCTCTGCTGCGGCCTGCCCGCTCTCGCGCCTCGGAACCCGGTAAGACAAAAAAACCTCGCTCTGCTGCGGCCTGCCCGCTCTCGCGCCTCGGAACCCGGTAAGACAAAAAAACCTCGCTCTGCTGCGGCCTGCCCGCTCTCGCGCCTCGGAACCCGGTAAGACAAAAAAACCTCGCTCTGCTGCGGCCTGCCCGCTCTCGCGCCTCGGAACCCGGTAAGACAAAAATAAATGTTTTTGGTTTAAACAAAAAGCTATGAGAAATACATTTATGATATGCCCCGAGTAGGTCAGATTGTATTATTATCTATATACATGTGGAATATGAGGAAGGAGAACGATAAGTTCAAAGCTAGAAATTAGAATCTGACTATTCATTTTTACTCGATAGACATATCTAAAACTATTACGAGTATCGTTAGTCGTCTTTTAAAGTACCACTCAAATTAATAAAGAAATCACTTATCGAAGCACACTCTTAAGCTGCTCACCGTTCGTGATTATTTAACAAGTGTTTCTACAATTCCGCTATACCCCCGTCAAGGCAGCCACATAAAAATGACTTTAGATCTATAAATGACATTAAAGAAGTGACAATAATATGGCTGTAGTTTTTCCCCATATTTCAAAATCTTGTCCATTGAAGATTACGTATTGTGCAATATTGTCGGTTTGGCAGACTTACCGTAATGTCCAAGGGCTCATCTTCAGGCGTTAGTGCTAATGATGACTTCCTGTGTCCAATTCTAGCTCCCGGAGAACCACCGGAACTGCCTGAAAACAATGAAAAAAACAGTTTATTAATAACGATTCAGTACATATACCTACACCTGTCATTGAAACACTATAATAGACAAAACCTTCATTCCATCCATAATTCAACTGCCCAGGGCCAGTGGGGAAATATCGACGTATAAAATAAATAATAATATATAAATAACGAGTATATCGGGAGTATGCATTAATTCGTGCAGTTTTTTTTCGAAAATTAAGGCTTTATTGTGAAAAAATGATTATACATTCAATGTTCAAAGTATTGTCCATGGGAAGCTACGACATTTGTCCATCTTTCTGGCAATTTGTGGATTCCATCCCTAAAGAACTTCTCCGGCTTGGCGGCCAAGAACGAATCGAGCCAATTTTTGATAACCTGTTCCGAAGTGAAGTGTATTCCGGTGAGGGCATTCTGCATTGATCTGAACAAGTAGTAATCAGAAGGGGCCATGTCTGGGCTATAAGGAGGGTGAGGTAGAACTTCCCACCCACTGTTTTCCAAATAGTTTTTAACCGGTCTTGCAACATGTGGCCGAGCGTTGTCATGATGAAGAATTATGGATTCGTGTCTAGTCGCATATTCTTGTCGTTTTTCCGCGATCGCTCTCTTCAAACGAATCAATTGTGTTCGGTAGAAGTCCCCTTTGATCGTCTGATCCGATTTCAACAGTTCATAATACAACACATCCTTGTGATCCCACCAAATACAGAGCATTACCTTGGCGCCATGGATATTCGGCTTTGCCATGGATGTTGATGGTTGGCCGGGCTTTACATACGATTTCTTGCGCTTGGGGTTATCGTAATAAATCCATTTTTCATCACTAGTGACAATTCGATGCAAAAATGATTTCTTTTTGTGGCGTTCAAGCAACATTTCCGACATGCAGAATCGGCGTTCGACGTCTTTTGGCTTCAATTCATACGGCACCCAATTTCCAAGCTTTTGGATGAATCCCAATGCTTTTAAACGTCTGGAAATGGTTGTTTGATCAATTCCCAATGATTTTGCAAGTTCTTCTTGCGTTTGGCACGCATCTTCATCGAGCAATGCCTCCAATTCTTCATTTTAAAACTTTTTTGGCTGTCCGGGTCGTTCTTCATCTTCTAAGTCGAAATTGCCACTTTTAAACCCTGCAAACCACTTCTGGCACGTTCGATCAGCTAGAGCATGGTCACCATAAACCTTCACTAAAATACGATGACTTTCGGTAGCACTTTTCTTCATGTTAAAGTAATGAAGAAGAACTCCCCGCAAAAACACTTTATCTGGCACAAAGTTCGACATTTTCAAATGAATAGAAAAAATTGTTGTTTACGCTTCAACCAAATGACATATACTGAAAAAGATGCGCAATGACAGTAGCTTTCAAATGAATATAGTCACGGATGAACACGACGCGAAATAGTACTAGTAACGCCCTCTCTTAGAAAACCGCACGAATTAATGCATACTCCATAGGCTGTACCTGCACGTACTAGATAAACGTTAAACAGTCATTCCTGGGCTTATTTTGAGTGAAAAATATAGATGCCATTTTGGTCTCCGGTAAAATTTTACATACAAATTTTTTTCACTTTGTTTTTACTTTTTCACTCAAACTGTCTAACTGTCAAATACGTACTGTTTTTTTTTTTAAGTGAAATAAAAAAGCCACCGGAGACCAAAATGCTATATATTTTTTTTGCTCAAATAATCGCTTGCTCAATATATATCGCTGGTTAAAGTCTGTTCGGTACGTGCTGATACACTCTGCATGGTAATTCGGTAATTTCACCGCCCACAATTCACCGCCGAAAGTTCATTGCGGGGAAAATTATTTGCCATGGAAGTGTTTTCTTAACTGAAATAATACAAATAATAAGTATTAAGACGATTCCCCGGCTAAAATTCCAACGAAATCACGCCCTCCTTATGCAGGTGGTGACAAGGTTGAGATTCCCGTTTAACATCGGCCGTATGTTTCGATTTACGCAAAAAAACCATCACCAGATGCGTGTTTTATTCTATTCTGTAAAGCTCAGACAGAATTAGTAAAATGTTTTGCGGTCATATTCTAAAAAAAACTTAAATTACCACAATGACAATACAACAGTAGGAGAGTTTGCGCTTTAAACAGTTTTTGAATGTCTGATATTTTATTTTTTCTAAGCTTATAAAAAGACACAGAAAAAAATGCCCGGTTAAACGAAAGCTGTGTTCTACTTGCAGTATTTAATTAAATCATCTATGATATTTCTAGGCCATCAAAATCTTAAACCGAAAACACATGATTTTGCATTACTTCCCATTGAATCGCCTTAAAAGGAAATAAAAGAGGTAACACACCGGTTAAGTTAGGTTAGGTTACGTTAGTTTAGGTATGTTTAGATTAGGTTATTAATATAATATAAACAGTCCTTAGCACATTAGAAATCAATGATTATTTGAAGATAAAGTGTTAATGGATTTCTATAAGTTGCGTGTATTACTATTCAAAGTAAGATATTATTAACCAAAGAAGCGTGTGGTAGGTTAATGAAGCAACTCTCCACTGTTACAGGAGTTGATTTATGGTAAAACTTTTGTAAAAATTTATGATCAAATTGGACCATATAAATTGGAACACGCGACAAGGAAATGATTTAAATACTGAATAAAGAGAGATAATCTACTAATCTAGCTGAACAATAGGAACGAAATATATTTGTTAGTGAAAATCGGCGATCATAAGGGGAGGTTTTTGTGGATAAGTGGTTACGATCCTTGACTACGAATACGGAGGTCGCGGGTTCAAATCCCAACGTGCGCAACTAAACTTTATTTGATTAAATTGTGTTATTTCACAATTTATTCATTTAGAGTGGCTAATAATGTCAGTATCGCCCTGGTGAAAGATCACCGTTCAGAATCACAACGTTTCTTGAAATGGCTTTAGCCGTGTTTGATTATCAGATCTGAATAGCCAGGTACTTCCCTCCTCGATACCTCCAGCCTCACTACATATCTCAATTGGGAATGCCATACTCTCACTGGCTATAGACGGTTGGGAGCTGTAGGGACTTTTGTGCGGTAATCACATTATAAAATGTAGATGGCAATACGTTCAGCAGGTAGCTACAGCACTATTCAGACATTTTATTTTATATTTTGTTTGCGGTAAACTTTCCGAGTGAATTGAGTGCGGAAAATTCTCCCCCCCCCCCCCCTGTGAATTGTGGGCGAATATTCCTAGTATCTCTCTGAATATCCCTCAATATTTGGTCTGTTACATCTACCTGAAATTCGACGAATTTTGAGATTGTGAACATATACGCTAAAATAAATCGTAGGTGGTAAATCAATATCGTGTGCACATCACATGATTTCAAAGTTACAAAAAAGAAAACTGTTCAGTACCAACAGTGCATAAATGCCAATTAAAGCCGGCATTTAACTTTTAACTTCTGATAAAAGTTTCCGTAATATAAACTTATATTGTAATTACTTAAAACAAACTTCGCAGGGAAGCCAGTAATAAGTTCACCGGGATCGAGTTACCAACATGCTACATACATAAGCGGGAAACTAACTAACGTATTAAATAATAAGAAATACTAATTTGTGGCAATTACAAAGTTGGCTGGTAATTTAGAGTTGGGCTTTCGTAATAAAAATCTATACAAACACAGCCACAGGAGATGGGGGATTTTCGAGAAAGGGAAATAGAGGCGCTTTAATAAAATTTATCCTAATTTTTTTTAAAGGTTCAATTCCATTGGTGCGAATATTTACCATCTACAGAATGTAAGTGTACAAACATATCGTTTTTAAACACATACAAAAATGGATTAAAACCTTTTCCTGCTATAATTGTATATTTTCACCATTTTTCTGTTTTTTTTTTCTTTTTAAAATTATTATTTTTATTGAACTTATCTTCAATATCCATGTATTAATAGAAATATACTAATATACTGCCACTAACTGATACCAGGTATACCCACGCACTGGCCTTGCCGGTGTGGGATTTTTTGCTTTATATACGAGTACATGAGTGCTTTATATATGTGATATATAAATCAATATTTAAAAAAATGTTTACAACATACGTGCATGTATGTATCAAAAAAAATAATTAAAAAAAAATCTGTTAAAAAAAGACCAGCCATCATAATTTTTGAGGAGAAAACGATTGCAATGGTTTTAAAACTTTGCAGTTATGTTCCTTGAAAGTAAACGAGAAGTAATACGCGCTCAAAGATGGCGCTAATTTAAACATTTTAAAAGACGAAAAAAACAATTTCAGCGCGAAATTTTTTTGTTGGCAGGTGTGCATACGGAATATTAAATCGAATAAAATGTCATTGTGAGTTTTAAGCTCACGTCTTTAAAAAAAAATTATAAGTTTCTTGGAGGCAATACATAACTGCAAAAACTTTACTGTTCAGCAAAAATATAACATTAGATTCGCAGGTTACTTGGAAAATGTGACCCATTTTTTGATTCTCTGTATACTTATCAATAAATATGTCATTTTTAAACATGTCTTTAATGTTTAATCATTGTAGAAAATAATATTAGCATAACCTAAATGAAACACGAAAACTGAAAAAAACTATATAAATAATATAACGATATATACGAGTATGTGATAGAAAATTGAGAATATTGACAAATATTGAATTTGAGATATGATATCGATGAAGATGACATAAATTGAACTAGTCTCATTAGCTAAGTTGGTTAAGCGGTTGCCCCGGATAGGCAGAAGTCCTGGGTTCGAGTCCCAGATGCGACTAAAATCTTTTTATTTTCTGTCGTTTTCTTCTGTTTTCATGTTTCATTTAGGTTATGTTAATATTATTTTCTACAATAATTAAATATTAAAATGAGGTTTTTAAATCTCAATAAAAATAATTAATAATTAAAAATTGAATGTTTTTGATCACTTCAAAACCATGCATTTTAATAAATGGAGGTTTACGACTTAAAGCGCTCGGAATCTATGTTGTTACGTAAAATAAAATGACATGGGCATATTTGCAGAAGCAAACTATCGATTTATTTTCCACCCAAGAGCCAATATTGCTTCAGAATGACTGAGGTAAGCCAAAATAAATTATTTACTCTGTTCACAAGCAGTGGCGGCTCGAGACATTTGAGCGCGCTAAGATTGAAAAATTCGATATTAGGCCGAAAACGATTTTTTTTTCTTAAATTGAAAATTTCTGTTAATCTTCATGCAAGAAATCGAGTTTTGAAAATAACAACATTAATTTTTATCAATATAGCACCTTAGCACACTAAAAAGTCACGAACCGCTACTGTTCACAAGGGTGTCACTATCAAATATGAATGATTTAAGTAGACACAAAATCCGTGTATTTCTTACTGTACTGTTTATATAAGTTGAGAGATGGACCCGGATTTCTGATTACTTTTAAGAACGGGTGGGGTGGAAAATAATTAATTTCCACTGTAATTCATATTTTGTGGAAACCCGAGGCTTCTATTTATTTTCCGAGAAACATCTCATATAAAGCTGGAAAACGTTGTCATAACGAAATTATATATGTATATATAGTTCAAGCAGTTCACATTGCTGAGCTATAAAATGAAGTTCCAGTGCGCTCTCGGGGCATACGAGCGAGATAATTTACAGTATGTTTAAAGTGCCTCCACTATTTATATTCAAAATGGCGCAGTGAAGTACGTAGGTGCAAGATATGGTAGATTAGAACTGTTAGGCAAATTGAATATGGAGGGATTTACCATGAACTGTTCATCAATCTCATTTCATTTTTTTTTACGTTTTCGGTTTATGAATAAACATTTGAAAAATTCCTACTACCATCATCATAAGCATTAAATGTCGCTTATGCAATTTAATAGGACTGAGCGAGCGAGAGGATTTTCACACACGACACGACGCCTTCTGGGTGGGAATCAGTCGTATTTGTCAACTCGACTACTAACTGGGTAGGAGGTGTAATGAGTGTGAAACAATAGACAGTACATAACTAAAAGAACGTTCCATCGGTAAATAAATAAATACGTAAATGAATTACAGGTTATACAAAACAAGGTAATCAAAAAGCTATTTAACTTTACGTCCACCAAAAAAATATACAAGTAAGCAAAACTGTTAACAATAATAAAACTATACGAATATAATATATGTCTCCTAATATATAATATAAATGATAAACTTATACATACAAACACATAATTCATTGAAACGTCACAAGTACACACACTTAACACGACAACATGATAAAGTACATTTAATATCATACATACGCAATATGGTAAGCAATCCATTAGCTACGAAGGGGACGATTTGAATAATTGTTTTCCAGACGAAATCAAGAAATTGTTCAATCTAAAATTAAATTAAAAAATTAATTAATAAAATCTATAAAATTGTAATATTTTTTTCAATATAGAATGCTGAACAATCGGAAAAACAACACGCAATGTCAATATCAGAATTAAAGAGCATATTAGATGCATAAATAATAATGGCTTTTCGGAATTAGCCAATCGTCTTATTGGCTACGATAATACCTTCAATCAAAGGATCGGTGCTAATATTCTACACAAAAATGGTCACGGTAACAGATTAAATAATTTAGAAGCACTTGAAATAAAGAAAGCCGTTAAAACCACAAGACAAATACTTAATATTCCATTAAAAGTGTTCAATAGCCCAATATTACGTATATTTCCCATAAACTCATAAGAATGCCATAATCTCTTAATCACATATTCGAGTAACGCTTTGTCTATTTAGATATAATATGGTGATCCATTATGTACGCATCTGTCTCTTTTTCTCTCTTACTATGTTAGATTTTAATTTCGTGATATTTCACTGTTCCTTTATTCTATGTTATCTGTTGTCTCATTCTATGTGCATATTTAGGTCAGTTTAATTTTATACCCTGCTGATGTTTGTGTTAAGCGAAACTGGTCGGTTCTAATAAATTAAATAAATTTCGTGGTTATAAACAAAGTAATTGTTTTATTTCATCAGTAATAGAATAGTTTTAAGCATACACAGGGAATACAAATTAAATAATAAGTTAATTATACTTATTAAATGTTTTTGTGTTTAATTCGTAGAACCACATTTAATTTTTTTTTTTAAATTGAATGTAAATCAAATTTAATAATGTTATTATTAAGTTCTGCAAGTATTTTTAGTTTTTTATTATTGTGACAGCTGTTTCGGCGTTTAAGGCTATTTTTGAACTGCCTTAGTTCGAAAAAAAATGATAGCAATAATAATAATTATATTGATATTCATTACAAATACACACAACATGCATATTCTATTCATAAAAAGAGTAGTTTTTATGAAATAAAATCGTGAAAAAAAAAACCAGAGAGATTATTTTTCCACCCTCTCCGAACCCACGATTCACTTAGTAATATGGGGGTGTATGTTGTAGCATCATATTACCAAACATTCCCTAGATCCCGCCCTTAGAAGATAAATCAAACAGCGGCTGCGGATTAAGAAGAGGGAAGAGGCTTTAGATGCAAAGGGATGGCCGCTGAGCACAGGGCGAACAGTTCATTCACCCGGAAACGTAACTTCGTCATCTAAATAAATAAGTCAATTCAGCATCCGGAAAAATCGGAAAAAGTCAGTGGGAAGGATTCCTAAAACTGTACTAATTGGAATAAATAGCACGATTATTGTTATAATAACTGAAACTTTGACCTTATTTTTATGGGTTATGACTTCATAAAGTACATGTGCTGAGAATGATTGTCAGTCTTTTTACACTATCAAGACTTTTAAGATACACGAATCAATATTGAGGTTTTTGGTGATTTAGACAATAAAAAAAAAATAAAAAAAATAACAACATTTTTAACAAGAAAAAAAATCAAATCCATTACCACCCCATAACCAATTAATTAGTAGGTAGAGGGACTGATAAACTTCCAGCTCTGTAGGGGTGTAAAAGTCTAACGATATAGTTATTTACTACGGAATTTTAACTACATAGCTATAATGAATTTATATGTACAAGTTACAAGTTTTTATACATATTTTTGTACTTTACATTTTTACAAGTTTTTATACTTTATATTTTTGCAGGTCGTCTACTTCATTTCTTTTGTACTTTATACTTTTTTACACTGTATACTTTTCATACTATATACTTTTATATATTTAATCTTTTTTTATTTTATAATCTGTACTGTACACATTTTTATACATTTTAAATGTTTCTTTATATTTATTATTTTTTTAAATTTTTTATTATTGTACTTATATTTACACGTTTAATACCTTTATGTTAATGGCATATGTTGTGCCGCATATACGATTAATAAATATTAAGAAAAAAAATTAAAAGTATGAATAATAATGCCATCAAGTGTTTAGATCTTTAAGCAACTGAGCAGAAATACAGTTTGGCAACATTTAAAAGACAACAAAACATGCATCTAAAAATCAAAATTCGACCCATTTTTGTTTATTTATTTCTATTTATTTACCGACAATTTAATTAAATTTAATATAAGCAATTATCATACGTGTAAGTACGGTAAATTATGAATATAAAATAGCGTATCGTGAACGCCTCACTGAAAGTATACTGAGGTGTTCACGTATTTATGATATGGTATTATTGTACATTTTTGTCGAAGAATAATAAAAAAAATTTTTTTTAAATATTTTTAAAAAAGACAAAAATCCAATACAATTATTTATTTTCAATGTCAATGTTATGTTATGTTTGATTTGGTGTACTTAAGTTATGGAAAAAATCTGTTCCTTTTGTTTTATCTAGAGAAAGATATTAAGATTTATTAAATGTGTTTGCGTATTCTCTCTCATTTGTTTCAAAGATACAATTATCTTGTTTAATTTCATAGTATTTAAAATGTCTTTGTCCGTGGGTTGTATATTTTAATGGGATATTAAGGGTGTAGTTTGTTGAAGAGCTTGTTCAAATAATTGATTGTGATTATAGGAGAATATGAAGAGATGAAAAATTGAAAATTTAGCGTATAGTTGTCTAATTGTCATAACGTCTAAAAGCTTGAAAATTTCAACAGAATCTGTAAAATATCGTACTTGAAGAATAATTTTAATTATTGTATTTTTTGCTTTTACTAGTGGGTCCATACAAATATTAGTTGCACTTCCCCAAGACAGTAGTTCATATGTGATTATGGATTGAGATGGAGCAAAATATATGCCCCTTAAAATTGTGCGCGGGAAGATGTTCTTAATACTTTTTAGAATAAGGTCAATGTGGTCAGTCCAGCGTAGGTTTGCGTCAATTATGATTCCTAAATATACATATTTTTTTAATATTCTCGTATGTTTCGAATTAAATTGAATTTAATTATAAACGGTCGTGTTATTTTAGTTAGCGATCGAATGAGGCTGCCCTTTTTGAGTTATACTATGTGTTATATATTTAGTCTTTTTTGTATTTAGTATTAGTTTGTTATTATTGAGCTAATGTTTAATTATAGTTTGAAAATTCGCATCCTTAGCAAGTACTTTGTTCCAGGAATCGACTTGACAAATTATTACGATATCTTCGGCAAATATCACAATATTGCCATCAATTTTCAAATCACAAATATCATTGATGTATATTAAGAATATTAAAGGGACTGGGATAATACCCTGAGACACTCCGAACTTGTTCGAATTTGGATCACTTTTTATGCCATCAATAAAAACTGCCATGAAAATTTAGAGTTGATTAAGTTCGTTTCCAGTAATTCCGGGATTTATAAGTTTATCAAAAAGTATTTCATGTGAAATTGTATCGAAATCTTTCCATAAATCTAAGTATATTGAGATAACTTTGTTAATATAGTCTAAATTAGTAGTAATAAATTCAGTTACTGAATTAATAGCATGTTCCATGTTTTTGTTATTTCTGAAGCCATCTTGATTGTTAGATAGTAAATAATTATTTTATAGATAAAGATGAAGTTATTTTTTGAAAGCATTTTCCGGAATTTTAGACATAATTTTTAAAAGAATGATAGCTCTGTAGTTATTGGTGTCATTTTTTTAAATTCTGATTTATAGATAAGAATGATAATAATAATTAGTCCCTTGTTTGGGCAGTTGGAAAAAATGTCTTATTTTAGGTTTTGATTCATTAAGTGATTTAAGAAGTTGGACGTTTAGAATATGAATTGTTATAGCGTCTATGTCGTCAGTTCATGTAGCAGAGATAGAATTAATTTCTTAACTTTGATTCGAGAAACTGTATCTTAAAATGTTTGTCAATATTATGGTGTTGTATATTATTTCGCATTGATTGATTTACATTATACGCCGAAGTACATGTGATATCACTTGCTAATATACCCCCAATATTTGAGTAATGTTTATTCATGTAATTTAGGACCAATGTAGGTTTTCAATTGAAATCTATATCATCACCATTTTATCGTCTTTGAACTTTTGCGTGTGATAACTATCCTTTAATATTGATGAAACACTTGTAGGGTCATAATTAGGTGCTATCGATTTATTTATAAAGTGCAGTTCTTTAGCTTTACGTATGGTTTAAATACATATATTTCTATACCTTTTATAAAATGTACAAAGCGTAGTGTCATATGGATTTTTTTGTCTTTTTTGTGTACTTTGTCTTCTTTACTGATTCAGTTTAAGATGCTTTGAGTTATACATTTTTTTAATATTTTTTTTACGATGTATTAAAATTTTAAGTGAAGTTTTTGTGATAAGTGTTTCTAAGTAAGATATATAGTAATGTCAAGCGTCATTGGTTGAAACTGTATTTTCCAGGTGTTCCCACGATTGTTTATCTAAGCATATTTTAAAGTTTTCATATGAATTGGTTTTAATTGAGAAGATTTTTTGCGAAATTAAGATAAGTTAATGAAATCAAACCTAAAAAAGTTGAAAAGTATTCCGTAATATTAGATTCAAAGACTATACTACTAATTTGTTTTATTTTTTCATTTAACCGTTATGTGTTCTATACATGATTCTGTATCTCTATTGACCCTGGTAGGGGTATTGATGTTATTGATAATACCATGTTGTAATAGCATTATTTGATAATCAATATTTTGGGGGTGGCCAATAGGTAGAATGTTAATATTAAGATCGCCCGTTATTACAATATTTTGGAAGGAGTTGAGTTTATTTTATTTTATTTTATTTTCTATTTATTTTCAAATCTAGAAACAAAAACCAAAACATTAGCCACTCATCTCACCAGGATAGTCCTGTGTTGAGATGAGCGGCTTTACAATTTAATAATAATAATCAGTAAATAGTAATAAGTAAATAATAATACATGCATAAAAATAAGTAAATATTAATAAGTAAACAATAATACATGCATAAAAATGAGTAATAAATAAATAATAATAAATAAATAATAAAAATAATTATGAGTAAGTAATAATTAGTAAATAGTAATAAACATATAATAATGCACATACAATATTAAGTAAATATTAATAAGTAAATAGTAATAAGTACAGAATAATAAAAAGTTGGTAAATAATAAAAAGTAAATAAAATTATGCATATATTAATAAGTACATAATAAAAAATAGGCAAATAATAATATGTAAATAGTAATAATTAAATAATAACAGGTGGGTAAAAAAATTAAAAATAATAAGTAAATAGTAATAAGTAAGTAACAATGTGTATCAAGAGAAGAAATGAAAGGTGTGATGTTGAGAGAAGGTATTGTAAGAATATATGTTTCTGAATCGATGATAATTTGTAGGCAGTTTGAGTTATCTATTCAAATTTCTGAAACTGTGGTGATAAGATTATTATAAAGGTAGACGACGTCGCCGTCATTTTGATTTATATTGTATGATGTACAATATGGAGTGTAATTTTTTTGTTTGTTTATGTGCAAAGGTGTTCGTAATCCAACATTCAGTTAGAATTATGATATTGCAGTCTATTTAAAAAGAATTGATTCGAATATCTAGTTCAACATAGTTTTTGTTTAGGGATATAATGTTTTTGTTGAATAGTGTAAGAATATATGGATTATCTAGTATATAATCACATTGTTTTTGGTAGGTAGTAATGTAATGTTGATTGTTCTATCTGGTAGATCAGTCACAATGTAAAGAAATATAGCAAATATTAATTAATAGTATACGAGTGTAAAATAGTTTATAAAGTTGAAGTAATATTGTTTTTAACAAAATCACTAGCCTTATAGCCTTATTTTTTTTTTGAAAAATCAAGAACGGCCCTCATTTTTTGAAGGTCATTTTCCTGATTTATACGAATAGTGATTTCTCCTGGTTCTTTACGAACAAATAATTGTTTCGCTTTAAACCACACAAAGTCAAAATTTGTTTCCCTTGCCACTTGCTATGTCTTTCAAAGCAAATCTTTGTAATAAGGTTTAAGAATTTCACTAATAAATAAGGGCTTCTTGGAGTTAATTGTATGGCCGATTTTTTTAACGAAAGTACTTTCTCTCTCGTATACCGGATTTTAAATTAATTTGATGGTTAATTTATCATAAGTGTTGGGTCTACAGTATTAATAATAATTATTACTGTCATGAGTATTATATACTCGTATGTAGTTTGCGGACGTGCGATATATTGAAAAAAAAAGACTTTCAGATGTAAAAGTTTTTTTTTAGATTTTCTCAAAAGATACATGCTTCTAAAATTCTGGAGGTCAATTTGGTTATTGTCGGTAAAATATGACGTGATATTTATATAAAGGCGGGGCGCGATGTTGGTGAAATCCAATGTGTACGTTATGTTAAAAAATAACTCAACTCAATTTTAATATTTTAGATCAAAGATGAAAATAAAATCGCGGAGTAAACTGTTTTTTTTTTCGATTTATTTACATCGCGGTTATACTCGAAAGCTTAACGACGCGTCGGGGTAACGAAACAAGAATAAAAAAAATAGTATGCATGTACAGGTAATGGCGTACCCAAAAAATCACGTTAGCCTAAAAATATCGCCTTTGAAAAATGTCCCCATATATACTAATAATACCCACACCAAATCTGACAAAGGTTATTTAATTAGGTAATTTGATAAACCATATTATTTCCCCGATGCTATTAGGAAACACTTTTCCATAAATCCGTTTTATTTTCGTGGTTTAAGGAAACGGAATGCACAAATTCCACGAAGCATATTTAGGTAAGGATTATCTAGGCTATACTTAATTTGTGATTCTGGGAACCAAACTGTTTGCAACGTCAACAGCTCCACATGCGGAAAATTAACAAAGGTAATAAATCAACCACAAAGCCCGTAAAACTCCTCGATGGGGGTAGAAACAATGCTAGCGAATAAATATATTTTTTAATGCAATTCATTCTCAAGTTGAAAAATTGCAGCTCATCATTGTTAAAATAATCTTCTTTTGTACTTATTATAAGAAATAATAACGACAACAATTTTAAAGAATCATACATACGAATATACTACGAACATATTTGGATATTTGTAGATTCGCAGATATTATTAGACTTTAAACATAAACTATACTGATACATGTTACACACATAAAAGCACTTGAAATAATAAGTATATTAAAGTGCAGCACTAGATACCAAAAGTCTGTTTGTTCGTCTCAGAAAATGTTAGTTAAACCATAATTTTTTAAAATATTAATTTGTTCTTATTAAACATTTATGATGTTTGTCTCGACCCAGAAACTCCTACTAGTGAGATGGATCGATTGTAAAATTAATAGAAAAATAAATTCAATGCTCCGTTCACGATGAAATAAAGTAAAGATTTTAATATAGATGCAGTAAGCCAAAAAAGATGTGAAAATTGTACAGAGAGACAGATACCATTTCACAGTTTTCCTTTATCCCCTCTTCAGATATCAAACATGCGGGGTTTTCACCATTACACGTATTATGATTCTTCAATTTTTGGAATAATTTATTGAAGTTTATAAACCTCATTTTAATATATTTTTAATCATTGAAGATAATATTAACAACTCCTCAAGGACCTTAGGTCCCTGATAGATAATGAGGTCCTGCGTTCGAGTCCTAGTTGCTACCGTTATCTTTTTCTTTTCTGTGTCTTTTCAGTTTATCTTCAATGATTAAAAATACATAATGGATTCATTAATATAATATTTTTTATAGAACAAAAAATCTGGGATTTCGACTAACCCGACAGTATTTTAATGCCTACTTCTACCATCATTACAAGCGCAAGTTATTGGTGTATTTACGTAAATTGTATATTATTTTTCTCATTTATATATAATGCTTTGTATAAAATATATAATATTTTACAACATTTTAAATGAAGTAAATAAATCTGTAAACGATACAAATAATTTATTACAGTGATTAGATTCAAAATAAAACAATATCAGTTGCAGAAGATGATGTTCTTGTTTATGCTGATTCCTTAAAGCCAGAAGATCCAATTGAAAGCTGAAATCACACGCCAAGTATTCAATTTTCCTGTAATGCTTCGCATCAATTCTCACGAGCTGCAATTCGTCAGCTTACCCGGTTCCGTCCAAATCCCGCTATAAAAGCGTCGGCGTCAGCGTCGCCGGGAATGAAAATTGTTGCACAAATTTAACTGAGCAGTAATGGATTCACCGAACCGTAGTTCTTAAGCTTGGTTTACTCTGCGTAACAGGCGGATTTAGAGAGCCGAATTTATGTAGATTTACTGTGTTTGTATATGCACTGTTCACACACCGCGCTCATAGCGATCGAGGCAGTTTCCAAATAATAAATTTAAATTTTAGCAGTCAAAAAGGCAAACGAAATCATTTGTTACCGTCATAATGTTTCGGGCCTTTGCACTAATGTTCAACTATTGCTTGATGCTTCCTTGCACTTGTCTAGGCGATGATGTCGCACACATCGCGGAATCAGTAACAGGGCTAATGCCAATCGCAAATTTGAGTTGGTGAAGTTACGAGTATGTGTAATTGCTTTTACTTATTATTTGTTTATTGCACATGTTAAAAAATTATTGTCAATATTTAACATACAAATGTGAGACATATTTCTTTGACAATATAAAACTTATTATTACATGTAATGTATTGGTTATTTGAAAATCGGTTTAAATTAATATGAATAAATTAGATACCTACTTATTTTAATCCGCAATATCGTGTAGGTAACCTTAAGTATTTAAGTCACTTAACGGAATGGCTCCGGCTTACTTATCAGAATTGTGTATTCCCGAAAATACCAACTCACGGCAGTCCACCCTTAGGTCAGCAGCGTCATCAGCTATCGGCAGGTTGAAGGAACCAAAGCGCACACTTAATACTAAGTTCGGTGATCGTGCTTTCGGAGTGTCAGGACCTAAAGCCTGGAATGAACTGCCGCATGACTTAAGAATTATCAAAAACTCAACAGAATTAGAATTCAGAACTAAACTTAAAACACACCTTTTCAGACAATCGTATCCATAAATTGAAGAAATTCACCTGTAAATTGCTTAGCTAGGCTAGCCGGTTAGTACTTACGTAAAGTCATTAAATAAATAAAAATAAAAATTCACGCATCGGTGCGCAAATGCGTCCACAGCCCGCAACACTGTAAATAACCAAAGTGTAAAATAAAAAAATAAAAAAAATGTTAATATTTATTAAAAGCTTCTTACGCTCTTTAAGGTAAATTTATAGATATTTTCGGGTCCTAATATTCATTTTATGAATACTTTCCAGTCCTAAAAATTTCAATAAATACGAACTCTTCTTGTGCCACCAATCTTCTAATAAATGTAACATCAATAAAAAAGGAGCAACAAATAACCATGTAAAACTATCATCTCTATAAATAAATTTTCTAATAAAACTGTGTTCATCTGAAGCGACCTGCCAGTTAAGTATGTTTTTCTGTATCTGTTTGTACATAATTAGTTAAGAAATATTTGTACAGCGCCCGTGATGTGATTTTTCACAAAAACGGCGCTAAACAAATCATCCAATTATTATTATTATTAAAATAATGTTTTGTCATTGTAGAACGAAATATTTAAACAATGACGATGTTTTTTTAAATCTGAAAATCTGGGTTACGTTACGAAACGTAAATTTATATTTAAGGTACTTGTATGAAGAGATTTAAAAAAAAAATTGGTCAGAAATATAATTACTTTATGAGATGAGAATGATTTTATTGAAATAAATTTACAAATGACCGTAGTAGAACATGGCATTGCATCCCATTTGAGACTGTTGTAATTGTGAAAAGATTGGGGGGGGGGGAGTTTTCTTAGGTAGAGGATTAGGAAAATAGGAAAGCTCCTGGTTATTCACAAATATAGCTAAAGCCATTTTATGCAACTACTCTATTAGAAATGGTGGTATCTCATCAGGGAGACACTGAGAGCGTATTTCGTTGAATTCTGTTACGATTAATTTAAATAATATTTGGGTCATAAATGAATCTGTTTTTCCGATATTTTTCAAAGAACACAAATAATAAATTTGTTTAAATTTAATAAAGAAGTGACGAAATATGTGAAATGTAATTTATAATTCTGTAATCTGTGATTTTTAATTAGAGATTGTTACTTAAATTTATTTTTTTTTTGTATCAGAACATAATGTACTATTTTAATTTAAATAAATTAATTCACATAAAGTGACGTGTTTATTACTATCAAATAAATACACAACAAGCTGTGAAAACCAATCTTTACGAAACTAAAAATAATGTCCGTGAGTGCATTACTTTTTCATATCCATTCAAAGGACAAAGCATATTTTCTGCTGGAAAATGCATTCGTTGGCCATTATTAAATACGAGAAAAGCTTTAATGTCATGACGCTCACAGTTTTTTTATTGAACTCGAGTTAAATTTTTATTTAATTTTTACCATAACAAACGGATTGCAATATTTGGAGCACAGACGTCATGTGGGAATGCTGTCCTTGTTCTATCGGTATTTTAATGGAAGATGCTCCGAGGAACTAGAATCAGTAATCCCTTCGGCACCGGTGTACAGTCGGGAAATACGCCAAACGCGCGCCCAACATTTTCACACGGTTGACATGCGTCACATGAGAACAGGTCGGTTCTACGACTCGTTCTTGTGTTCAACAGCTCGGCTGTGGAATGATCTGCCGGCCTCAGTGTTTCCTCCCTTCTACAACGTGGGTCTCTTCAAGACCCTAGTTCACTTCTTCCCATCTTCTAAAAGACCGTCCACATATTATATAGGCCTTGAGGGAAATTATTTATTTAAAAAAAAAGAAAATTTATTCACTTTGCAAAGCTCTGAAGTAACTTTATAATGGGTTAGGTTCTTGTGAACTATCTAATTTGTTGAAGAACAGAATTAAAAACAAAAAAACTCTACAACAGTCTTCTGTAAGACACCGCGATTATACGAATTAAGATAAATTATTTTATATATAATCCGAAGGTAAAAGAGATTGTCAATATGGGTACCTTTTATTCGTGAAAGGGACTGTCTATATCGTTGTAAGTTTGTATTGCGTCGTTTAGTGGATTTGGCGATTCGGCAATGCGTTCAAATACCCAATAAAGTAACGTTAGACTGGAATTTCTTTGTAGTCTTTGTGCTTCTCGAAATGAAAACAAAACTAAAATATTGGATAGAGTAAGATTGGATTCTTCGGGAGCCACCTTTAAAAACCATTTGGTGAAAATGGATTAACCGCTCAGAAGTAAAGGAAGGTTTCATATCTATGTTGATTCTATTTGTTCACTTTGTTGGTCTTAAATCGTTCATTATCGCGCATTTTATTATGCCGACGATTGTGGTTTTTCTCTGTGACCAGAATTCTTCTAAATGGATAAGACATAACTTGCATTAAATTGAGTGAAAGCATAAATTAATGCTCAACTTTTAAAATAAAACAAGCCGGTACTAATGATCGAAATTGTTAAAAAGTCATCGTCGTGTGTTTTTTTTCTTCTGTAAAGTCAAAAAAACTATGAAAAATGTCACCTTACGCCATTTTTTTCTATGATATATTTCTATGATATTCAGATTCCTAAAGGTTTTACAAAATCAAAATGTTTTGCTAAACAATGTATGACTGAGAACATGAATTATTATGGCCTTGTTAAATTAAAATATTTATTCATTGTAGAAAATAATGTTAATGTAACCTAAATGAAACATGAAAACGGAAAAAAAACGACAGAAAAAGATTTCAGTCGCATCTGGGACTCAAACCCAGAACCTCTGCCCATCCGGGGAAACCCCTTAACCAACGTAGCTAATGAGACCAGTTCAATTTATGTCATCTTCATCGATATCATATCTCAAATATTTGTCCATATTATTCTCCATGTTTAATCCCATATTGGCAGCTAGCTATCTTTACACTCTTTTTATTTTCTATCGTTTTTTCCGTTTTTATGTTTCATTTAGGCTATATTAATATTATTTTCAACAATGATTAAATATTAAAATGAGGGTTTTAAATCTCAATAAAAATAATTAATAATTAATAATTAAAAAATTAAAACGTTTATTTTTACTTCGTATTATTTCATCGCAGTAGACATCGTCGCAAAAAACACTATCGCGTCCGAAAGGTTTAGAGGTTACAGTCAAAAGGGCAGTTAACCAACGGGGTAGGCGTTAGATAAATCTCCCATCTCGACAGGTTAACTGCGAGAAAAGTACCTACGCGAAGAATCCCCGAAGGAGCTCTCCTCAAGCGAACAAGATATATATTCATTAGAGCAAGAAATAAACCCACACGTTTCCCAGCAAGCGTCCCAGAAAGATATCTATGACAACCTGTTGGGAATTATATTTTAAGCGTGTGTAAGCAAACTTAATTGCCACGAGTCTTCATCACACATTACACCTACGAGAAGCATTTCAACAATGTGATTGTTTAAAAATGGAACTTCTACTGTAAACGAATAGTTGTCAAGTACTGAACACTCTTAATTGAAGGCAGCTGTTACGAGTAAGTCAACTTAATAGGATTTGAATGAAATCGACGTTAACATATTTTTATATGAAATTTTAATATATTTTCTGGAAAAAAAAGCTTTTAAATTTTAAACTGTTGTAATAATAACCTTAAAGTAAGTACGTCATTATCAAAACCAAACCTAACCCAACAGCCTCCCGAGTAATAATATATTACTCGTCGAATAACAGGATTAATTTACACCTTTTTTTTAAATGCACTTTGCCATAAACAAATTGTTTAAATAACGACCTACACAAAATACGTGTATTGGTTTTCATTGAAATATAGAAATCGACAGTCAATTTAAACATATTAATAAACACATTACATTTCAATCTCGGAGAGATTTTGTTTATAAAATCACTCACATGACCTCCTGCGGCGACGTCAATAAATCAAACAAGACCTAATGAATTAATAAAGCAAAAAATCCACTGTCTGTAAAATAAATGCCAATATAATATTATTTGTTCAATGACGGTTATCGCTAATTGAAATCATTACTGTTTGACCCTCGGAGCTTGATGCGAGGCAAAGGTAGTGGTAATAATACTGGCTTGACCAACATAAACCTGTCATTAATTATTATTACCATTATTGCATACAAAAGTTTACGTAATCCACATAGACGCTTACACAATAATTGCTGTGCTGCATGTCACCGTAGAACGGGCCACACAACTAGTGTTCTGTCGTCAATAATGTCGGTCACGCCCGATCAAAAGTTTCCAAATTTCACCACCATAGATTCGATATTAACACTTTTAAAGTTAATGTTTACTCTGTTCACAATTGTAAATGCCAGTCTACGACAAAATAAAAGCGATTGTTAAATTGTCAATTCATAAAATCGGTTCAGTTTTACACTTTCTTGCTATATTCGAACCGTGGCATTCTAACAGCACGTCATTTCCTAATATCCTTCCGATCTCTTATGGTTTCATGTGAAGATTATACTCGAAATCCAACTGCTGGGAATTGTTCTGCAGCAAATGGAATAATTGCAAAGGGGAAAATAGTTGAGGTGGAGAGTGATTGATAGGAAAAAATGGTCGAATAATCAGATTTAGTTCAGAAACATAACTAAAACCATATCACACACCATTTTTTAACTCCTGAATGCTAGCGCTTCAGCACGTTGATACTGAAAATATCCACTCTTGACAACCAAACAGTACAATAAAAGATCCACACAAACAGATATGCTGCTTTAACCAGTATCTTCATTTCAACTGTCGGCATGTCGACCGGTTTAAAAAACAGAGTGGTACAATCGAAATATTTATTTATTTTTATAGAATCATGGCAAACCAAATGAAACCCCCTTTGCCGATAAGTACAAAATAATTCTTCCACTCTAACGCAGTGATTCGAATAGGGGCAGTAAAAGTTATTTCGGAACGCTGACAACTCAAAGTATAATTTGCCACTCTTGGGAGTCGCATACACAGTAACGAAATATATATTAGGCAAGTTGACACCGATCGACACCCACTTTATCGACATTAGTGTCACAGCGGCTAAAATATCGATCTGTTTATCTGAGCTGGGTACGGGTTTTATTCCCTAAAGTCTGAAAATTACATTGTTAGACTAGCTCAAGAAAGCGCTCAATCTACTTTACGTTTCAAAATGAGATCAAAATAAGACATAAAAAATAGAGCGGAGACCTCGGGCAAGAGTTTAGAGATCGAAGAGGGACAAAGTACTAAGTACTAAGTAGTTTGACTAATTCTACTCGCCTAATTGTTAACGTCTATTTTCAGTGCATCTTATGATATACTCGCTTTAGTTTTGTGTAGACAACCCAAGTTGTTAAGCTCGGTACACCATCTTGCAACTTGCACAATAGCTCAACGAATTCGTTGTTGAACGGTAGAAGACGAGAGATATTTCAATATTTGTTTTGTGGTTGCAATCACAAGACGTAAGGCTAACAACGCCGTTGAATAATTTACCACACAGAAGGCGTTTTATGATTATATAACTTGATATTGTAAAGTTTATAAAAAAACATAGCCGTCACCGAGTTTCAGTCCATTGATGAGTTATATCATAGGTCAGTGTGTCAGTGAATTCTTTATATCAAGTGAATGGAAAATAAAACTTAATTACTGCCCGTGGTATAAAAAAATTATTACTTGTAAACGTTGCGTGTTAAAATTAGTTCAATTGGAAGGACAGAGTCGGTAATGGATCGATAGTAATAATGTATTTATTTTTTGCCTTTTTTATGTTTACTTTTTCGTTAAGAGGAACGGCTGCGCTGCCAGTTTCATACATAACTTAATTTTGAATTTGAGGCCAAAATACCCATCCAAACTGAATGATATATTTTAATTAAAGGTTTATTAAATATCTAGTATGGATGTGAAGCATTTTATTTATTTTCGTTTTAAATTATGAAGTATATGCCATAAAAAAATCGATATGACAATTTTAGAGGCAACTTATTGGCGGCTTTATTGTATTTTTGTTTTTCAAAATTATCGTATTTGCTATGTAAAGATGATTACGTAAATAAAAAACAAAAAATTGAAAAAAAAAACTTTTTTCGGGTCGATATTTTAAATTATGTAGGGCAAATTTGTGTTCCAACGTAAATTGGTCATTTTTAATTTAATTTTAAGTCCTCCATAATGCTTATTTTAATTTATTTTTTTCATTTTACATTTCATTATATTTTCAAAGCAGACGGGGTAAAACTTTTTTTTGCATCACCGTTAGCTCCCTAATAATTCTTAAAGGTGCCTCTAAAATCGCGAAAAATTAATTCCTTTAATGGCCTTTATTTCATAATGTAAAACAAAAATAAATAAATTACTCCCAAACCGTAATAGATATTTACTATACCTTTTGATGAAAAAAAGATCATAAGGTTTAGGTCAGTATTTCGGCCTCAAATCCAAAATTAAGTTTTGTATGAAACAGGCCGCGCAGTCATTCCTCTTAATAGACCTCGAATTTAAGAAAGCCCGTATTTATTTATAAACGCCTAAGGCGAAGGATCTAATAAATTACCATAACCTTGGGTTCTGAATTCGTGGGCAATAGGATAGTCGATCTAAACTAGGTGATTTTTTTAATCAAAAAATTTCATTTCATCTTAATAAGAACGACGTAAATACCAGAGAGATAATAATAATAGTAATATTTATTTATTTGAAAAATAAATTATTTAAAAACAAAATGTAAGAAAACTTTGACTGACCAACTAGGAACAAATCCCGTTTTAGGACAGTTTCGTTAACAAGTTTAATTAATATTAAGTGGCATTACCGAAAAAATACAAGGAAAACAGCTAGTTTGTAATATAATATACATAGAAACGTAATGATTAAGTGTAAAGAGATGTGAAGAATCGGATAGAAAAAACAATTATGTAAACCAGATAAATTAAGTATAGTATAATAATTAACACAGAGTAACAGTATAAAGAGATGAGAAAGAAAAAAGTATGGACTAATCATTTACGTATGATAATTTGAATGTATTCTTAGTCATCGTCACGGTGGGTGACCACAATTCATAATCGAGCTTGAAATAGTTTTAGCCGTGTTAAGTGATCAGATTTGAAGGTATGTGTACCTCCAATCTTTATTTTTACCATCTTCTTCCCTTTCCCACTTACTGCAGCCTCATTACATACCCAAAACGACGGGTGTCATTGGCCCATTAGTTTCGAGTAGTCGGGGCTCTTGGGTAATCAGATATTTAAAAAAACGTGTATTTCTTTGAAAAATTTCACTAGGTTTCATTACAACGACTTTACCTTACCCAACCTAACCGAATCAGACCTAACTTAACACACTATAGCCACTGGTGCTTAACACGGCTTACGTAGGTAATTAACAAAAAATTGCATAATTCATTTTCAAAGTAAATATTGGAGATTGATAAATATACTTACCTTCGCAATTAGGGGCGTTTTTACTGTACATATAGATATTTTGGATACAGTGCAAAAATACAGTGTTCGTTCCATGGTTTCAATTTTGGTTGTCCGCGCGGATTACCTTGTAAATTTCTGCATGGCTTTATTAAGAATTTATATTTAACATCTAATATTGTTGTTTAATTATTTTTTCTTTTCGAAAAATGACACACAAGAACTTAAAGCTTAATGACAATCAATTTCATATATCAAAGAAATCTGATTCGATAGTATAATGTATCAGATACCTTGCAATTTTTCCTACAAAGAGAGTCGCAAACAAAGGGCACGCCAAAGTCAAGTGGTCAACAACTGAGTTGGGTAGAATCACATACACGCACCATTGTTTTGTCAAAGTGGCAAATATCATTAGGCGACCTCCGTAGCTAATGATCTAGAAATTATTCTCTTTGACGTCTTATTTGCTGCCCCACATGTATTGAGTTACTTAAAGCAAGTACTTGTAAGTATTTTCGAATGATTACTAATTATTAGAAATATTAAAAACGAACAATTGGGGAAAAATGTGTAAAGGAATTATAATATTTCGAAGATCGAAGAAAATTATAGATTATTTTTTAACACTAGGTGTATGTGATACATCCGGGAAAACTATGAATGCGGGTTCGATAGATCGGGGTTCCATTGTATATTTTAAAAAATAAATAAAATTAACTTTTATAGTAGGTATATATGATTTAATTTTACTGGTGGTAACGGCACTTTGATGGTAAGAAGTAAGCGTGTGATCAGTACAATTCCTGTTGCAGTGTAGCAAAGGTAGGCTGTGCAGTTTTTCAATTTGGGATATGAATCGTACATTGAAATAATAATTTTATCATCACCTTCCAGTGATTGTTGAGGTGTGATCAACTGAATAAGTGAGCGTATAAGTTCCCTACCAAATTAAAAAAAAAACTTTTTTTTTCAGATATTTGTCGCTTTTTTGGCACGTTTATCTTAGGGTAGGCACGGCTTTTTAGCCTTTATGGACTGTACGCCACTGGTATACACATGGGTTTTATCTATTTCACAAAATGAATTTGATTATTAAGGCAACTTTTAAACCCGACGCCACTAAGTAGGTAGTGTGGGATAAAATTATTGTTTAATTGCAAACTATACAAAAACAGTTGGTTTAGGTTATCGCGACAGCTCAGTGACTAGTCAAGCAGTCGCGCAGTTTGCACAAGAAACCGGACTTTTAAACCCGACGCCACTAAGTAGGTAGTGTGGGATAAAATTATTGTTTAATTGCAAACTATGCAAAAACAGTTGGTTTAGGTTATCGCGACAGCTCAGTGACTAGTCAAGCAGTCGCGCAGTTTGCACAAGAAACCGGACTTTTAATCCTGTTCGCGGCAATAACTTTTCTCTCGAGTAACTTACTAATGCGTATGATTTGATTAACAATCAGATAACAGTTTTCTATGCATTATTCTAGTGTCTTCTCTTACTATTCTCATTTATACCGTCTGTACGGCTCAACTAACTGCCCGCAGTGAATGGGAATATGATATTTCCAATTTGATTATATTGTGAAAGGAGGATGGAAAGAAAATACAAGATAGAAGGTTGAAGGTTGAAAATTACCTGGCTTTTCAGATATGGTCATTAAATACGGCTAAAGCCATTATTCAGTGAGACTATATGGCATCCCCAATTGGGGTGTGTTGTGAGGCTGAACGTATTGATGGTGGGAATGAGAGGGGAAAAAATAAGGTAGGGAAGTACCTGGCTATTAAGATCTGGTCACTAAATAAGGCTGAAGTCATTTCGAGCAACGTTTCCATTCTGAATGGTGGTCTTTCACGTGGGCGATACTGACAGTATCTACCACGCTGGAACGTGCCGCAAATATACAAAATATTATTTTTAATTACTAAATTATGAAATAACACAATGTAATCAAATAAAATTTACTTGCTCACGCCGAGATTTGAACCCGCGACTTCCGGATTCATAGCCAAGGATCGCGACCACTCAACTGCGGAGACCGTCATTAGAATTTTGAAACCATGGCTCAATAATCGCAACAGATAACGATTAATTGAGCAAAATTCTGCTGAGAGTAAACGAAACGTAATACGCGCTTACAGATGGCACTAATTTAAATATTTCAGAAAAACACACACTTTTAGCACAAATAATTTTAAATATTGAAATGAATTGTTTGTTGGCGGATTATTTTAGATTTAAAGCTCGAGTCCTTCAATAAACTTAATTAAAAAATATATTGATATATATTATTATTTTTACTATCCTGTGTATCCTGATGGGGAAAGATTCGCTTTCGAAACATGTTGATATTTGTATATTAAAACAGTGGTGTAATCAAAGTAATTCGTATTAATTTATTAATCGTGACGCCACAAAATTACTATAAATCTATCGAAGAAAATATTATTATTATAAAATTAACATACCCATATAATATTTTTAAGTATCTTGAAGTACTCGAGCTTTAAACTCACAATAACAATTACTTACTCCATTTCATATTCCGTAAGTACACCCGCCAACAAACAATTCATCTCAAAATTTAACAGCACTTGCTAAAATGTTTTTACTAAAGAATTTGAATTAGCGCCATCTATGAGCGGCTATCCCGTTTCGTTTAACCCGAATTAAGTGAAATTCTGTTGCGTTCATTCGTTTATAAATCATTCTGCACCAATTGCAACATCGCTTTCACTACTAACGATTTGGGATCGGGTCGTTACATGTATTGGCCTATGCGTTCAATTAACGGTATATTTTTTTGTTCTCCTGTCTAGTTAAGCGAGCGAGTATGTACGAGTATGTTTACCTTTTCACGTCGAAAGTGAATTTTTATTTTATTTATTTATTTTTATTAGTATTATTTTATTTTTTAAATTTATGCTATCTGCTGTATTTGAGGGTAGTTACAGCTATTCCTCAATAAAAAATTAGAATTAAACACCACTATCTATTCGAAGGTCGATATCACTGCAGTGCTTCTAGACGTTCTGTAACGAATGGTTGCTGACTACAGAGTCAGCCGCATAATACCACAATTAATAAATAATGAAATGGATATCCATGCGAGTAATGTTTTAAATTTTAAAAAATTTGATCATTGAAATTTTCAAATTATTTTTTTAAAAGTGATTTATGTAAGGTGTGCAATTTTAACTCTATCTATTTTATAGAGGCACCGCTGAAATCCGGCTGCACTCAGGGCTCCAGAATGTATATCTGGGCAGTGACCTTTTTGTCAATTGCACAAATAATATAACAAAAAATAAAAATATGTCAACTAACTTATTGACAAACAAATGTTTTTTTTTAAAATATTATTATAACTATTATCTTTGAGGGTGCCGTGTGGAGATTTTTTTTTAGGAAACGAAGAAGTAACCTGTTCTCGAAGAGAACTATGTTCTAGGAGGAAGCAGAGGCAGAGGTTGTCAAATCATTCGCCAGCCGAGTTGTTGAACACAATATGTCCCATTCACATTATGAACAAGCTGTTTACATATCTCAGCTGTCAATATTGGGGTGCGTTTGGCGTTTCTCTCGGCGGTTTGCCGGTTCCAATGGGAACAATATTACTAGGAATACCGGTAGAATGAGGACAACATCAACTCCAATACAATATCTACATGTTTATATTTTCTACCTGATGCTACATCGATTACTACCCTCGAGTAGCGCTAGAGGGATGCTCAGGCACACAGACCAACCCCAAGCCCGATGAAAAAAACGTCGGCGGGGATTCGCTCGAGACTTAGAGACTAGAGATAACCGACCGTAAATGATGGGCCAAATTATTACTTCGTCCACCACAATCAAAATAAAATTATAAATTCATAAAGTAAACCTATTCCTTTTCAGTATCATTATGTATTTAACACCTCTTTTTGACTTCAATTTTTTTCAAATAGGTTATCAAAATACGGAAGGCTAATATGCTGGTATGAAAAAAAACTGTAAGCAATATTTTCAATATTTCAATTTTATTTTATTTTTCTATATTTTTGTAGAAATATTTTTGAGTAAGATTCTTACGAAATATTTATGTATTAAGTTTGTTACTTATGTTTTTATTTTCTATAGATTTATATATTTTGTAACTTAACCTTAACTGTAAATTTAGTATAAGGTTTTGAATAATAAGCCCCCATTGGACAAAATACTAATAAGTAGTTTATCGGAACCTTTCGCCTAATATTTTATAAAATGTCTTAAATTAATAAAAAAATATGCAAGAACATATTGTGTGCAAATGTATGTAATTTCCTAAGGTCAGGCCTTAAAGATGCTCTTAAACATCACTTCGCAGATTGTTAACTCAGGCAATACCATAAATGATTTATTTGTAAATTCTATAGGGGTTAGGAAAATGTACAAGGTTTTAAAACACAAAAATTATCTAACTGTAATCATTAAATTATATAAATAAGACAAAAATGTTCGAAAATCATTGCAGTTTTAAAATCAACAATTGTGAACTTTTTACCCAAAATTTCAGTACGTATTTCATATACAGTTTAAAATATTACAGTTTGAGGATTATTGTACATTCATAGGTATTATAAAATAATATGCAAAATTACTGCCCCAACACAGGCTAGCCCAGTGAGGCGGGTTATATGGAACCTCAACTTATAATTTTGCAATAATTCTATTCTTCACATATTACCTGCTGTTATATATTGTTTATATTTTTCTTTTTATGTATCTAGTTAATAAACCATTTTACACTTTATCAGGCACGTATTTTAGTTATAGTTGCAAACTTAATTACTTTAAATTTATATTATTATTGTCTATTGCAACCTTCAGGTACATTTTTCTAAGTAGCCGTATATAGAAAATACAGATAAAATATAGAAATTAGGATCTAAATAGAGTATATTATGCTTTATGTCACTCTTATTTGGAATATGGAATTTTGGGATGGGGCTCAGCTGCATCAAATTACATGCAACCATTAAATACAACCCAGAAATGTATAATAAAGACCATTTTAAAGATCCCCATAAGAACGTCAGCCACCGAAATTTTTAAACATTTCATCGTTCCAAGTATCCAAAAAATCTTTTTACAAAAATATTTTAGTTAATCATCTTAAAAATGAGAAAATGGCTATGATACTTCTTGATCATAATACCAGAACAAAGCAACTAGACAAGATAAATATACCTAAATGCAATACTACTTTTGGACAAAGAAGTTCTGAATTTTTAGCTGTAAAATTATATAACAAACTCCCTCTTAATATCAAAAAAAGTAATTCAATCAATAATTGCAAGTCCATCAAAACTCTGGTTGAGGAATTACCAGAACAAGAACTGACTACTATTCTCCAAAAAACGTTATAGAAATGACTGGAAAACTCTACCCTAACCTTGAAGTTGAAATATAGAAGTCGCTGAAACTCCTTTATGCAAAACCTGGTCCGCCTCAGCACAGGATCTCCTAGTGAGGAGGACTATGAAAAAAAATCTATAATATACATGTATTTTTAATATTTATACCTTTCCTTAAAATATCATAATTATATTGAAACTAATAAAAAATAAATAAATAAAGTAGTATTTCTTGAGTTAGCAACCTGCAATGAATGTATTTTTGGGTGCTGAAGTACCAGTGGAATGAGGATACCTATATGACTATGCAAATATAAGACATGAACCAATTTTTTTTATTTCCATGTTCATGAATACTCCTATTGTTATGACAGTGAAACTTACCATTCATGAACTCGTAATCCTCATAGCAATCTTCGGGCCCATAGTCTATGGGCATTTCTTCATAGCTGGGAATCTCCCTCGAGGACAATCCACCTGCATCCATAGTCACTGAAGTATCTCCCTCTTGGTAAGCCATGGTGGGGATGATCATTATATTGATCGGTTGACTACCAAACAAACACTTGTACACTTTCACTATTTTTTATTTTATTTTAGCTGCTTTCCCCTCAGGGTAAGAGTTCACCTTCTTCACATGTTTTATGGTGTTTTATTGTAGTGCATCTTTAATACATATGATTATTTCTTCATCGAAGCTATAATTATTACAACACAATAGATGTAATTACTTCTTTATTAAAGGAATCAATACATATTACAATATATAAATATGTTTATTTCTTCATCGAAGCTATAATAATAATTATATACATAATAAAAATGGTTATTTCCTCTTTGAAGCCATAATAACATATTTGATACTATGGCATCCCCAATTGGGGTATGTTGTGAAGCTGAAGGTAGTAGGGAGGGGAAGGAGATAGGGAAGAGGAAGGTGGGGAAGAGGAAGATGGGGAAGTTTTTTTAAATTGTTATTACTGCACAAGAGTCTCAACTGCCCCCCAACCGTCTGGAGCCAGTGAGACTAAGGCACCCCCGATTAGCGTATGTTGTGAGGCTGAAGGTTGTATGGAGGGGGAAAGAGATGGGGTAGAGGAAGGTGGGGAAGTACCTGTTTATTCAGATCTGGTCAGAAAACATGGCTAAAGTCATTTAAAGCGACGTTTCGATCCTGAATGGTGATCTGTCACCAGGGCGATTTGTATAGTATCTTAGACTCTGGAATGTGCCGCAAATATACTGTACATTATTTTAATCAATAAATTGTGAAATAACGTAAATTAATCAAATAAATTTTTTTTGCGCACGTCGGGATTAGAACCTGAGATCTACAAATTATCATATAATAAATGAGACGTTAAGCGCCAATCTAAAATAAGAAGTTTCCCGCCCCCACGCTAGCTAACAATTTCGGGTCCTTAAATTCAATAAGTGATCAAAGCTATAAATAGCAAGAAATCGATGGAGCTCTGCTGTCTTATCTTTTTTTATCATACATTTTCTATTGATTTCCACGATCGAATTACTTATTTAAAAATTCTAACTGCCCTAAAATGAACACCAGACGGTATTATAATCATGGTTATATAAATTATAATTTTAAAAGAAGGTAACAAATGGAAAGGTGTTTTACATAAGGATAGCACGTCTGCATTTTCAATTTTTGCGATTCATTGCTCAGATATTCGATAAATTTTTTGATTTCGTAATATTTTAACGAGAATTTGATCGCTAGTGCGGAGGCCAGTTAAGATTTAACTATATCTTTAGTTTATTTTTTATTTATTGCATTTTTAATACATAAGATGAAATAAATTTAGAATGTTGGCGATAGCAGGTCCATATTTTCGTAACATGGTGTTTATTTCGTAACTCAACATTTTTTTTCCTAAATTTAATCATCTATCTATATATATAAAGAAGAGTGTCCCGGGCGGTGTTTGTTTGTTTGTTTGTTTGTTTGTTTGTTTGTTTTATATACTATTACTGGGGTTTTATTCCGAGCATTGCACACTTAACCTTCAATACAAGAGGAAGGTCACTGTCTACATGAGATTTCGAAAAATCACCCTCCATCCCCCTTCTCATCCCCTTAAGGCAGAATGTTGGCATTTCTTGATTAAATTTAGAACACTCGATTTTAAAAAAAGAGGGAAATTACTGGGTAGGGGTAGAGGTAGGGCTAGGGGTTGGACCAGGGTAGGGCGAGTGGCGTGTCATTTATAAAGGCGGAAAAGCTGCGCCTATTGAATGATAACAACAACTTTCTGACGATTTTCAAATTTTTTGAAAAATTAAAAGTTTTGCAATTGTGTAAAAATAAATAATTTTTTTAACTTTATAGTTAGTCCACCCTAAGAAATTGTTCCTACGTGGCAAAATTCTAATTTTTGGGTGCAACCTGACTTGAGCACCTCTGTCGTCTTACTGAATTTAGTTTTTTTAGCTCGCTTCTTAGGGATCCATACAAAAATGCATTCCATATCAAAATAACCCACAGAGTTTTCAACGGGGTTTGTAGGTGTAAAAATGATTAGCTTCGGCGAGTATTTTTTGCAACAGAAAAAGCTCCATTGTAACATTGTATAATACCCTCTTCTCTTTGGTGGCAGTTTTACCCTTTTTATAAAGTTGTCCGGTTTGAACAAATCGGGAACGAAATATTGTCACCGGCAGGCTGAACTAATTCTTCGAGTAAAGGAAGTTAGCGTCATCCATTAAACAATTACGACGACAATTATTAAACTATTAAACGATAGATGACGCTGAACGTCTCTTATTTAATTTAATGAATCAAACGAATCTACATACAGAACATTCGGGTAATTTTTGTCAATAATTACTATTATTACACGGAAACGTGTTTTTTTCATTGATTAAAAAAAATAAATGTTTTTAATAGTATTATATTTATTAATGTTTTTGCTTGGAATTGTGAGAATTACCATTGAGAAATATTTAGTATGTACGTAATTCGATGACCGAGCTATACCTTACACTCACTGGCGTAGCGTGGATCATCGTCGCCCGAGGCGGAATCATAATTTGCCGCCCTTGTGACGTCATAAAAATAATGATATTGGTGTTGGTGGAACAAAGGAATCATATGAATGAGCGAAAAATATTTATTTCAAAACCAAAATAGTATACGTTTGAAATTTGACTTTTCGGACCTTTCGCGCAGCGAAATCTTATCAATCTGGTCGTGTATAGTATAGCACAAGGAAATTTTGCCGCCCTCCTAATAGGAGCGCCCGGGGCGGTCCGCCCCCCCCCTTGCTACGCCAATGCTTACACTATATTTTACCATTTTTCAGAATATTTTAACTGATAACGAGGTAATAAAAATAAAAGACAACTTCATGTCAAATATAAATCAGGAATTTTCAATTTCTGAGTATCAGAGTTACGTTATACGTTATAGGTTTATCCGCTGTTTTATTATTTTTTTATTGCCTTGGGAACGTACGTCGTAGGAACTTTTGTATAAGTTTATCAGCATTAGTGAAAATAATATAATAATAATGATGTTTTATTATCTTCTTTTATTTTAGGAGTGTAAGACGAGTATACATACATATACGAGTATATATATATATATATATATATATATATATATATTTTTTTTTTTTTTTTAAAGAAAGACAATTATTTTCTGGTGACGAATAACCTGATAATATTAGAAAATCTTCTTCTACCATCACAGTAAGCACAAGATGTTGCTCGTGTCGTAATAGAGGACATAGCCAGCCGAGGAATTAAGCTCACGACGCCTGAGTGACACCCAAACGCGATGCCAACTCAGCCACTGAACGGTCACTGACGTCACCACTGACGCTAATGTGAATGGAAGAAGAAGCCGGGACGCCCGAGGAAGAAATTGCACGATCAAGTGAATCAAATACTTGAGTCGGGCCATGTCAGAAGTCGGAATAATAGAAGAGAATATATGAGACGATGTATGAATGTGAATTAAGCAAGAGGTGTATGCCAAGATCGAGTTGTTTGGCGGTCCGTCCTTTCTGCCTACCCCTGAGGAGAAACGGCGTGATGGTTAGTTAGTTAGTTATTGAAAAACATAGTAATACATATTTTTTGATCATTAAAGATAATATTAATTTAAATTGTTTATCCCGATGAGGGAAGCTATGCTTCTGAAATATGTAGATATTTTTATATTAAAAATAGTGGTGTACACAAAGGTCTCCTTATTAATATTAACAAATTTCAAATGAAAATTTGAAACAGAAAAACACAGAAAATAAAAAAATAACGGTCCCATCTGGGACTCTAACCCAGGGACCTCTCGGTTTTTCCGAGACCAGCGCTCTTATCTAATGAGCTAAAACCATCCCATTTTTATTTTTTTTTACATGAATACCGCACAAGAGCCTCAACTTCTCCCAACCGTCTGGAGCCAGTGATACTAAGGCATCCCCAATTGGGGAATGTTGTGAGGCTAAAGGTATTTGGGAGGGGAAGGAGAAGGGGAAGAGGAAGGTGGGGAAATACCTGGCTATTAAGATCTGGTCACCAAACACGGCTAAAAGCCATTTCAAGCAACGTTTCAATTCTGAATGGTGGTCTTTCACCAGGGCGATACTGAGAGTATCTTCCACTCCGGAACGTGCGCAAATATACTATATATTATTTTGAAATTAATTAATTGTGAAACAGCGCAAATTAATTAAATAAAATTTACTTGCGCACGCCGGGATTTGAACCCGCGACCTTTGGATTCGTAGTCGAGAGCCTTACCCCCCGACTATTGAGGCCGTCGTAATAATTGTCATTAATATCGATAATAATGACGGAGAAAAAATAAATATTACATTCGTTTTTATTATATAGGTATACATGTCGTCACCATATATTATCACCGTATACATAAAAATATATTATTTAACAATGCAACAACTTATCGCTTCCTGTCCCGCCGACCCTATTTTTTTTCGTTCCGCCCCTTTAGAAAAAAAGTTTGCCAGACCCTGATCTTTGATTGTACCTCAGATTTCAGAACAGTTTTAAAAGAATTTGTTAGCTAGCAGCGGCGGCTCGCGACTTTTGAGTGAGGTGGAGTGCTGAGATTGAAAAATACGACGTTATTAAGTTGATGAGTTTTTAGTCCTAAAATTCAATTATTTGTACGTAGATTTTTAGGATTATTAATTACTTCACACATTTAAAAAAAAAAAAAGTATTTTCTGCTACAACATTATTAATAACGTTGTATTGTCAAATCTTATTAGGTCCTCTAGCTCACTTAAGTCGCAAGCCGCCATTGATAGCTATCACGGAGGACCTTTACTCCCAACACACCAATTAAAGATCTTATTTGCCATCGATCGGAGGTAGGTTATAAATGGTGAATACATAAATATCAGCTGACCAGTCAACCTCCTCGTAAAATTTGATTACCCTCATAAAACAATAAGTCGTTACTATTTCAACTGAATGGTATCAAAGTACCTACGTATCTTTTGAAAGGGGTGGGATTAGGGACAAGATTATAATCCTCTATAGTATTGATTGCAAATTAGGCACATTAGCTATTAATGGGTGGTAAATTACGAATATATAAACAAGTCTTCTGAAATACTTGATTTTACGCGATGAAATTAACCTGTTTTTTAAATGTGTTTTTTTTTTTAGTTTAATGTAACTAACTAACTAACTAACCATCACGCCGTTTCCCCGCAGGGGTAGGCAGAGAGGACGGACCGCCAAACAACTCGATATTGGCATACACTTCTTGCTTCGTTCACATTCATACAACGCCTCATACATTCTCTTCTGTTATTTCGACTTCTGACATGGCCCGACTCGAGTATTTGATTCACTTGATCGTGCCATGTCTTCCTCAGGCGTCCCCGGCTTCTTCTTCCATTCACATTCGCATCATATATTCTCCTTGCACTCCTCTCTTCGTTCATAATATCCTATGTGGCCTAAACCATCTAAGCGTCCCTTTCTTAATCTTGCTCACTACGCTTACATCAGCCTTGCACTCTTTACGAATCTCAACATTTTTCACTCGATCATACATGGTTTTACCACACATTCGTCTCAGAGATCTCATTTCTACAGCATTCAGTCTACTTTCATCCTTCCTCTGCAGTTCCATGCCTCACTGCCATACATCAGGGTTGGTATCAGCACTCCATTGTGGACTGCTAGCTTCGCTTCTTTGGACAACTTTTTGTTTGCACCAACCACGTTCAGTCCTCCGTTAGTGGAGTTTCCTGCATTCACCCTTTTTTCAATATCCCTATCAGTCTTTCCATCTCTCGTAAACATACTTCCCAAATACACAAACTCATCATCCTGCTCCAAGTATTCATCATTCACAACTATGTTGCATACTGTTTTCGTACTCTCTCTTTGAAACACCATGACTTTGGACTTATTTACATTCATCATTAGCTCATTCATCATACATACTTCGTTCATCCTAGATACAAGGGACTGTAGATCTTCCATACTGTTAGCAATCAGCACCGCATCATCAGCATACAACAGACAACATACTTGCAGACTACTCATTTTCGCGCCCAGACCCACCTCTTTCAATTCTTGCATACAATTATCCATGTATAGATTGAATAACCACGATGACATTACGCAGCCTTGCTTATCACCTTTTGTGATGTCAAACCACCCCGTAAAATCACCGTTTGCCCTAACACATGCAACGCTTCCCTCGTACAGCGATGCGATTGCCTGTATAAGATTTGTATTCACACCATACTTAGACAACACCTTCCATAATTTTTTTTCTGTCAACTCTGTCGTATGCTTTTTGTAGATCTACAAAAGCACAGAAAAGTTTCTGTTTTTTTGCCAGAAACTTCTCTGTGAGCATACGCAACGAGAAAATCTGATCCATGCTCCCCCTTCCACTCATAAATGCGCCTTCCACATCCCATATTTTATCCTTTGTTTTTATTGGTACCCTTTCAATCAATATCCTACCATACAGCTTACCAACTGAACTTAGCAGGCTAATAGCCTGTGATTTCCACATTCCATGCGTGACCCTTTACCTTTGTATAGAGGCATGATCACAGCCCTTCTCCAATCTAATGGGGTGTAACCCTCCTCTAGACACTGGTTAAAAAGTTTGCATAACCATGTGAGAATTATACGGCTATTTCCTTTAAAGTATTCAGCAGCAATTTTGTCGAAACCAACAACCTTACCATTCTTCATACATCTAATTGATCTTTTAATTTCATCCATGCTAATTTTGGGAACATTCACCCCATCGTCATTCATACCTGACTCGCCACTGGAATCTCTATCACTCGGATTGCTTTCGAAGACCTCTTCAAAGTATTTCATCCATCTCTCTTTTATTTCTTCCTCATTCGTCAACATTTTTCCATCTTTCGATTTTATCACTTTCACACATCCACTTTCACACATCCACTTTCTGGACCATTCCGTGACCTTTTGACCTCCTTCCAAAATAGTTTAATATTTTCTTGGAAGTGGTTTGTCATTTTGATCCCCTCTTCCTCTTCCAGGCGTTTCTTTCGTTCTTTCACTCCATCACGTACTCTTTTCTTGCATCACTTGTAAACTTCTTTCGCTCTATCCCTCTCTTCGCTAGAAGCACTGCCAGCCGCTATCAGAAATAACCACGCTTTCTTCTTCTCTGAGACCAGTGCTTTAATCTCATCATCCCACCATGCATCACCTTTCTTTCTACCTTGCGTACTTATTCCACATACCTCTCTAGCAAATTCACAGAGGCTCACTTTTATGTGGTCCCATGTTTCGTCTATGCTTAGACGGTCCATTACCTTATCATTCAGTCTCATCTCTACACAATTTTCATACTTACTTCTTACATTATCGTTTTGCAATTGTTCTATTTTGACTCTAGTTG
>JAHDVE020006450.1:0-17185 GCA_022606495.2 Halesus radiatus | reverse complement strand
AACATTTATCTATGTGTCTCTACCAGATTTATGTTAATATGACCATAATTCATAATTTACACCGGATTAAAAGATGAAATATTGAAAATTGAGCATTTGAAGCTTAGTTAGTTAGAAGATAATTCACCGAGCCTTATCATTGGGTCGCTTTTAATTTTATTTAAACTATTTTGTATAAGATATTATTATGTATGTATCAAACTTGATTAATTTAGGAAAATAATATTTGACTTAGGTTTATAATCTATTCAAATATTGTCAATAATTTACTAGACGTTTTGACGCAGTTTGGTAATTGAATTCTTTTATTGGACGATAGAATTGTTGCTGACTAAATTCGTAAATCTCCTCAAAATGCTGCTCAACTCGCTGTCAAACTCAACCAATCGATGATTGGCTGATAGGGATTGTTGCGACATCATTGTTCCTTTGGGCTGCTTTTGAGTATTCGTCACCACATCGACCATCTGCGACAATGATGTCTTGTATCTCGCTTTGATTTATGGACTCAAATCCAAAAACGAGTCATCTACTTCCTCGATGCTTTCGCCCAAATTTTCCTGTGCTTATTTGACTTTAACAACGACAGATTCAAAAAGAATGCCAAATGCTTTTTCGCCCATTTCGGAATGCATCTCTGGGAAGCTTATCCCGAAGGGATCGTATTGGGTATTTACGAGATTGGCGCTGTTGGTAACAAGATCTTTAACGAAATTCGTTAGTTTATTATCAGGCTTCTCTCGGTTCCTGTTCAAGAGAGTTTGCTTGGTAAATGTGATAAGGTTGAGAATGGAAGTGAGAGAGTTTTAATAGCCGAGCAAACCTTCGAGATATTTCATGGCGTCAATATTTTTCGAATGCTTAGAAATTGGAAGGAGGCCAAATTTACACAGACAATTTTTAACATCTGATTCTCAATAAAACAAATAAAAAATACCAATGATGTCGTGGAGAATTTGTACTTTATTTTCGATCTTGCAGACTGCTGGGGGTGGGCAGCATCAAAGAAGGATATGTCCTGGAAATCAACCATTCAATAAGGTAGATTCGCGACTCCTATCCCTGCAGATATCTTTATAGTAGTTGTGACGGAGCCGACTCATCCTGACTATTCTGTTCGGCAAAAGGAGGAAACTTTAATGCGAGCAGATTCTCGTTGATCTTTCTGAGAAGGGTTGTCTCTTTGCTCATTGATTTAAATAGATTATTAATGGGTGGTTTATAGATTTTTAAAATTCTCAGTATAATTCTTGTGTGTCGTTTGGGCCTGGTAAATATAGAATTATAGTTACCCCTTTTATATAAATATAATTTGAATATTGAATACATAGGATTGTGAGGATAATATCACTTTTACTTATTATTAAAAAAATATACATTTTTAAATTAAAATGTATATGTATATATTTTTACAAATATCTTATTTTATTTTATTTTTTTTGAATTAATATTTTTGAATTGATATTAATTTGTATTTTCGAAATTTGTTTGTTTTTTTTACAATACATTTTCCGAATAGATCTATTTAACAGGTTCGAAAATATAATATTTCTTCTGAATACCTTTTTTTAATATTTAAAGACTTAGGTTCTATTTTTTTTAATCAATTATAGAATTAATGGAAAATATAATGGAGTTCTAATAAAATCAATAATAAAACAATAATAAAACACTCTTTCTAAAATAGTATAAAAATAGATAATTGAATATTCATATAAAAAAATGTCCACGATACCATTAGTAATACTCTCTTTAATCTTCTTCGCTGCCCATACTGCATCAGAGACACCAGTCCTCGCAAAAATTAAATGGAACAAGCAATACGAGTGCGAACAGAAACAACTCGGCACTATGTGGCAAAAAAGGAACATTCAGGACGCTGCACAGCATTGCATAGTTTACGCTCTCCCAAAGCACGCTGACTTGGAGGTAGTCAGTTTGGCGCCAGGGTCCCACTTCCACAACGTAACTTTGTCGGGAACGATCGACGGTTCCAGTCTGACGCTGAATGCCGGAACAAACACCATCAGTAAACAGCAATTGGATTCGATGTGCAGCAAGAGCAACCTACAGACTTGTGAATTAAAGATCCTAGTCAACGGACTCGTGAATTCCCAGATCCAACTAGTCGTCCAATATAAAGACGGCGATATGATTCTTTTGGGCGGTATTGCTCAAGAAACAAAAGCAAGTCTTGGATTCGGGGTATACAGGCACTACCAATATAGACTAGATGATATGGTAAACACCTCAATTTTAGTGGAAGGGAAAACTGGCTTCTACAACTTTTTCGCCAATGTGGTCACCAGTGAGGAACTAAAGAAGAACCATTTAAAATCCTATCCTACCCGCGACATCCACGAATTTAGATCCTCAAAAAACTATTACACTAGATACACCTCCATTGTGATCCCTGGCGCCAATCTGACTGCCATCTAAAAATGCAGATTACAAATGGCTAAATGCTGGCTTCTTGTCTCTGTGACTACCAGCGGCGAGGAGAGTCAATAGAATGGCAGATTCATCATCCAGGTTGCCCAAGAATAGATCCGGTTGAAAGAACAGAAAAGCCAAATCGGTTTCTTGTACAAGCACTCCTTTGCTTATTACGAGTACTACCTGCCTTTCGACTCAAATCTCATGGTTGGTCTAACTACTGAAAACCGTAACTGTGCGAACATTTATCTTAACAAGAGCGACGAGGGCATTGCTACAGGGAGCAGCTTTGTGAAGAAGGCTGAAGGCCAGGAGCTGGTGTACAGGGGCGAAAGGGGGGTGTACCACATAACCGTCGAAGCCTTAGAGGATTGTAACTACACGATCAGTGCCTCTTCCTCCAAGAGCAGACTTTATGAGATGACATCTGGAGTTTTCAAAGACGTGACCTTCCTCGCCAATGACACCATTTATCTCTATTACCACCACAGTTTTAATCAGTCCTTTAAACTGCTTTCCCTTGAAAACCATGGATAGGTTCTGATCTCCGCAAACCAAACCACGCCCTAAGCTATTGCTGAGATTGATGGTTTAGAGAACAAGTCAATGAAGTTTGAATGGTTCGAACAGAAAAATGTCCTTTTGATCAATGCTGTAGATCAGGGATTCTGCACTTAGTGCTACTACCTATTCGAGGTCAAAGCCCTTAAAGACACCGAAACGAGCTTCATCATCCACACCCCTGGAGTTGAGATCCCGCTCTCCATCAAGAAATAAGTCAATGATCGGCTGGAAAACCATGAGGAGACCACTTTCATGTTGCACTCAAAGAGTCGACACCTCACCCTTGATATTGAGGTGTATTCCGGTGAGATTTAAATAACGGTGACGGGAAACTAAACTAACGCTAAAACCAACTCATTTCTCGCAAACAACACGCTCCAGCATATGGTGTTCGATAAGCAGGGAGATAGTGCGAATAATAGTTCGCACTTCTCCCAGCCGACCGAGATCACAGTCAAAGCTTTGTCCGCCAGCATGTATAGACTTGCAGTTACTGGAGATCGTGACGAGCTCAAGATGAGAGTGCTTCGTCCTGGTTCTCCCACGTATGTGTATCTGGGCCCGGGAGAAGACTACTGCCTCGAGGGAGTCACCCAATCCGCCAAGCAAAACATCGTGGTGACCACATCGACTGGGGACCAGACAAAGCTGGCAGACTTGGTTTCTCGGGTGAAGCTGACCGTCAAAGGAGACAGTCAAAATGCCAATGCATCCGCTGTTGTCATCCAAAACATGCAACTACTCACCTTCAGAAAAGTTGATCCCCAGCCAACAAAATTCATTCTTTGCCTCCAGTCTCCGAAATCCCTCGCAGTGACTATTGTGGCCACAGGAGAGATCACTTTGCTCCCCAAAAACATCCCAATCCTGATTCAGGGAGAGCAGAATCTCACCCTGTCCCCGGAAGGCAAGACCATCGTCGAAGTATTTGAATGCGCAGGTTCTGCCTCTGTTCTTTTCAATAACAAGTTTAGCAAACTTTCTGGAGAGGGGAGTGACATCCAGCACTGGCGCAGGTTCGGGCAGAACTATCTTTTTGAGCTCTAAAGGTCTGGCCCCATTTACATGAATGTGGACGGCAGCACCACAGTTGTCAGGTGGATGAAGGTTGACGAGGAAAAAGGCGAAGGTCTTGGCTACTACGCCATGAGGATTCCCCACTTCCGATACGATATTTCTGAAAAATCTTACGTGATAAAGGTGCCACAACTGAAAAAGATCAAGGACGATATGTAGCTTAACGTGACAGAGATCACATACACACTCCTCGTGTTCAATGATAGGCACAGGTTGAAGGAAGCTTCGAACTGTGCAATCGGATACACGACAAACTATTCAAAGACTGACCATTTCGCAAACGGACTTTAGATGGAAGCAACAACCCCTCATGTCTTTGAGATCAGCGTAAACAAAAAATACATAATCTTTATTATTTATATTTTTTAAAATGTTTATATATTGTTTAGAGATAAGAACTTAAGGATAGATACAAATAAAATAGTTTCTTCTATGTTTCGGTTGTCGCACTAATGCACGTCACCACCAAAAGTGGAAACCAGGAATCATACCGGTTCATTTATGATGAATAACAGATATCTCTTTCCGCACAACCCGAACATATCGGGAAGCGGGTAGGAGACTAGATGATACCGCGATAAGCTCCTTCTTCACTAACCGTATGGGAAGAGTTTAAATTTATGATAATCGGAGGAATCCTAGTGGTAGTGTTGCTGCTTTTGGGCCAACACCTGCTGAGGAAATACCTGAGAAAGAACTTTCATTTGTTGATTGAACCGGAAAAGCAAGATGCAGAACTGAAGTTTACAACCTTCACGAGTAATGTATGATCTAGAACATAGATTGGGGAATAATCAAAAAACAGAGTACTACAATATTTGAGAATATATAAATATGTTTACTATTCGGATAAAATTGATGATAATTTTTTTATTCTTTTAAACAATTGAATAATACTACTTTTTTTAATATGTTTTTTTTTTATTATTTATACTACATTATGCGTATCACATAATAGGTATATATATTAAATGTCTTTTGTAAAATAACGTCAATTATTTAAATAATACCTAATTTAGATCTAGAATTTGGTTTTAACTGTTTTTGTAAACCTTAAACTTTGATAAAAAATCATACTTTGAATATGTTTCCAATATATAAAATCAATCAGACTAAAAATAAAAATAGTAAAAATTATTAAGATAATAAGAACATATCTTTTTTTTAATATATATCACAAATCCAACTATCTAATACATATATTGATATTATTATAAAATACATTATAAAATAACTTCAAAAACAAATAATGAGAATAACGCAATTCACGGCTCTCTCCCTTCTGATCGCAGTCGTGTTTTCGACATCCATTTACAATAAGGTAGTGCTAAATGCCAAAGGAGATGCTCTCTGTTTGGACGGTACTCCCGGTGCCTACTACATCTCGGAGGGCGAAGGTGTAAACCGCTCCAAGTTTGTCCTCTACTACGAAGGCGGAGGCTGGTGTGGCTCCAGCTCTCTCCCCAACACCTTGGAAAGCTGTTACCAGAGAAGTCTGACAGATCTCGGCTCCTCCAAGAACTACCCCGCCACTGCCAACCTGGCGGGATCAGGCATGCTTTCTGGTGACATGAATCTGAACCCTGGATTTTACGACTGGACTCGAGTCTATTTCAAATATTGTGATGGTACCGGTCATCAAGGCACCCGATCGGAGCCTGTGGCATACAAAGGAGTTAATTTATACTTCCGAGGGAACAACGTTTCGGTAAGCCAGTTGAACGCAGTCAATGCCACCCACCAGCTTTTCACCGCAGCTACGCACATCTTGGTTTCTGGATGCTCTGCAGGAGGACTTGCTGCCTACTTCTGGACCAACTATATCGCCGCAAACACCAAAGCCACAGTCTGGTCCGCTCCCGACTCTGGCATTTTCCTCGATGTCGTGAACGTCCATTCCCAAGCCTATCAATACAGGGACCAGTTCATCAATATGATGAAACTCTCAAATGTAGAAATCAATCCTCCTGTTGCGGGATGCGTCAAGCAGTATCCTACTGAGCTATGGAGATGCATGTTTGCCGAGAACCTAGTCGATCATATCAACGTCCCCTTATTTCCGATAAACTCTCTCTATGATTCCTGGAGTGTACCAAATATTCTTGGACTCGGCTGCCTCCAGGCCGATGGATCGCTAAGGGGTTGTAATACCACAGAGAGAACGATTTTGGAAGAGTACCGCAGAAACACAACTAGGGTGATTAACACTGTCACGAGTCACAATGTCAACGGTGCTTGGGCTCCCAGTTGTTCCAATCACTGTTACACCCCATCTGGCGAGTGGGGAAGCAGCAGTTTCCGAGTTCCTGCACACTCGCAGTACTCGGCCGAGTATTCGGTGCTGTCCTGGACCCTGGACACGGATCACAAGCTAAACAATGCTCATTTCGACACTCAGCCCTGGCCAAATAATGATCCTTGTGCTGGAAAGCCAACGATGAGTCTCTTGAAATAATGATATTCGATATTTTTATTGGAGAATAATATAGATTTTTATTATTAAAATTAAAATATATAACTATCGATATTTTTTTTTCTTAATTTTGTTTATGTCTAAAATATATTTCTAAATTCTATATGTAATCAATTGCATTAAAGTTTTAATTAACTGAATGATTATTATTATTATCAAATTTTATGTGGATTTAAACAAGATTATATCAGCTATATTTTGTAGGAGATATAATACATAATTTAAAGTCGAGAATACTGAAATGTCTTCCCCCACAATATCACAATAATTACTTTATTTGTTAGACATATCACTGGTTTATATTACTGATACAACAAACCATGATTTTACTCCTCATGGTGATGAGGATATTCTATCTGGTATTGATATAATATTATATTTATTTAACAAGTTATTGAGTTTTTCCTACTAATTTATAATCCATAAATTAATACTTTTATAAAAAAATATGTTTTAATCAATACTGAATAGAGAAAATACCAAATAAAAATATACAAGTATTTATATTCGATCCTATTACAGTTTATTTTATAATTCTTTTAATATAAAAATATATAGATAGATAAATATATTATACAATAAAAAAATATAGACATATATTAAAAAAGGATGGCAAGAACTAAACAAACTGCACGGAAAAGTACTGCGCAAGCTGTTCCAAGGTTCCAGCTAGTGGCTCAACAGGTTGCTAGGAAATCCATACCGATTTCTGGCAGCCATCAGAACCAAAGTGATGAAGAAGAAGAAGAACATACTCGTCAATTTTCAGTCAAATTTGATGACCAAAAAATCTGCGAGAAAAAAGCTATCCGAGGTGATATCAAAACACTGATTTTCCGGTGTAAAGATTGTTCCGCTATCATGACGTCCTCGAAGTCTAAAATCCTTCTTCCTAACGAATATCTTGAGATGAAGAAGTCTGATCTTGCCAGGAGGATGGAAACCGAGGAAACTGATGAAATCCGACAGAAATACTTGGATACGAAATTGAGAGTCTGGATTTGTGAGTTCTGCAACTTCCACAACGAAGTTCCTGATGATTTCCATGTGCTGGCGGAATAAAACCCTTGCATTCTTTTGGAGGACAATATATAGAATTTCTAAATAAAGAAGAAACGAGAGTTGAATGCTATAAATGAAGAGATGGAGGACGAAGAAAGCCAGGAAAGAGTTTAAATTGGTCGTCAAACAAGATCTAAGATAAGCCAACAAAAAGACTCGAAGGTGGATGTTACACATGGACAGATCCTTATCTTCTGTATCGATGTTTCTTCGAGCATGGACTGTCAAGAGCTAGTCGCTCCGGGGAGTAAAGTCCGGAAATCAAGGATCAATTGTGTTAAGTAGGCGGTGGTGGACGAACTCCGAAAACTTCGAGTAGAAAAGAAAACCAGAGTGGGAGTAGTGACCTTCGGAAGCAATATCATCATTTATGGAGACGGGACGCCTGTAGGGAAGGAGGGTGGCGGCAAGGACTTCCCCGTCAACCTCGCCTTCAATGATGTGATAAAGCATTGCACCAAATACGAGAAAACATTGACCAAAGGGATCGTTGACAGCTATGAGGAACTCAGAAAGATCGTGGATGACCTTGTTCCATGCGGGTCCACAGCTCTGGGCCCTGCACTGCTGGCCTCAATTACTTTGGCAGCTAAGGGAGCCGCCGGCTCAAAGGTTGTCATCTGTACCGACGGGGAATCTAACACTGGGATCGGCGGAAGTGGCGACGAGGAATTCTACGTGAAGGCGGCATAGTTTGCCAAAGAAAAAGGAGTCACTGTAAGCGTCCTCTCCATTAAAGGTGCCAACTGCAATCTGAAACTCCTAGGAAAAATTACTTCTGTAACCTCGGGGTCGATCATGAAGGTGGACCCCACAAAACTGGGTACAGAGTTCGAAAAAGTTATTTCAGATGAGATAGTGGGCACCAACGCCTAGATTCTCATCCGCATGAACAAGAGGTTCATGTTCAGGAACAGCGAGGCGAAGTATCTCAGCGATCATGACCGGATCTACCGCAACAACTATGGTAATTTCACAAGCGAAACGGAACTCACTTATGAGTTTGAGCTGGTGGCCATTGAGGATGCGAAACTGCTCAAACATGTCCGGTAGTAGATGTACAACCAGGTCCACCTACCGATGCAAGTCGAGATCACCTACACCTCTTCTCAGGACGGAAAGAAATACCTCCAACTCTTCACAGACGAAAGGGAGATCACTTCGGACCAAAACGCTATTTTCGAGGATGCTAACTTCGGACTATTCGCGGCGACCATCCTGCAAAAAGCAGCTGACAGCATCAAGTCAGAGAAGTTTAGCGAGGCAGAAACTATCCTCGCCAAGTACAAGAAACTGGTTTCATAAAAGTTCAGCAAATTCAAATAGAATGAAGAGAAGATCAAGTCATTCAACCAGAGAGTCGACAAAATCGAGCAAGTGTTAAGAAGCAAAATGATCAAGAAAGGTGGTGCCAAAGCGAGAAACAGAAGTCATAGTAGTAGTCGGAGCGAAAGTAGTGATTAAGAAAGCGAAAGCATTAGCAACAATTCAAGGTCGAGATCTCGGGACGCACCTCGAAGGAGAACTTCGGCCAGAATCCAGGCCAAGGGAAGCACAAAGGCAATTCAGGGTCGGAAAGTAAAGAATGCCACTGGTTAAAGTTCAGCGAAGCATAAAGAAAGTTTAAAGAAGAAGAAGGAAAGGAGCAATGATCGAGGTCGTGATCGGAAAGTATCAGTTATGTAAAGTGATTCAGAATAGGAGGTCCTTCACAAAGAAATGAGAGCCAGATCAAGATCACGTGATTGAATTTTTTATATATTATTATATAAATATATAATATATATCGATATATATATTTTCCACAGAACTGAGTATTTATATACTATTTATACTTTAAATATCAATATATATATATATATATATATATGGTTAAATATAATTTAGTTTTTTTTCAACAATTAATATTATTTTAATAATTAAATAATCTATGTATCGGTAATCCTATAAATAATTTTACATGTATATTTCGGAAAATATATATATATATATATTTATATATATATATCTTGATGTATATTATATATATTTTCGAACGACATAAAATATATATCCTATCATATATATATTTTAATATAGAGTTTCTTTATTATTCTTTTTATTCCATTTTTTAAATAACAGATAATTTTTAAAGGAACAAAAAAAACACAATCTAATTCAGTAATTATATTTTTCCACATTTTTAATACTAATTATATTGTTTTTTTTAATTATTATTATATTTTGTCAATTTTTGTTTTTTTGATTTGTTTCAAATGGGAAATACATGCGATAATCCACCGAGCATTCCTGATTCAACAGAAGTATGTGGTGCTGGTGCCAACAAAATTATACTAAACTAAGTTAAAAGAGTTAATAATAATATCAACAATGGGAATAATAATCAAAATAATACTACAGTCAAATTTGAGACAAAGAAGTCGAAAACCAAACACAGTTATAATCAGACTCATCCAAATAGCAACAAGAGTATCCCTAAAAGCCCAGCCAAGGATAATTAAGGAATCTGTATCTACCATCCTCCTACTCAACAAGAAACAGCGGTCTTGAACACTCAGAAAAGAGCGTCAATCGCTAATATGGTACAAAATAATAATTAGTTGTGCTCCTAGGATGAGGAGGGCAACGAACCTGTTCTCAAAACCATGATTTGCGATCAAATAGCGGGCTACACAAAAATAGGGATCCTTGGCTCGGGGGCTTTCGGGATAGTATATCAAGTTTAGCAACACAATCTAGTGGGGACTGAGAAATACGCGATGAAAAAGCTGGACAAAAGACAATTTAGAAGTCCAGTAACCATGGCGAGTCTTATGCTCGAAAAGGATATCATGGTCGCTGTGAACAGTCCATTCGTGATCCGACTGCGGGACTCCTTCCAGGACGAAACACACTGCTATTTGGTTATGGAATTAGCAGAAGAAGGAGACGTTTTTTCACTGATCAGTAGGACAGAATACCCTGCTCGTAAAGCTATGTTTAAAAACAAAGGAGAATAAGGAATTCGGTTCCTGATGGGGTGTGTGATCCTGGGCATGGAGGCTCTTCACTCTAACAACATCGTTTATAGGGATTTGAAGCCGGAAAACGTTGTTCTCTTTAGCGATGGGTACGCCAAAATTTGTGATTTTGGACTGGCTAACAGGGTTCATGAAATCTAACAGGGAAACGTTGCTGGAACTAAGATATACTTTGCCCCTGAAGTTGTTGAAGAAAGAAGTAATTAAAAAAAATATAATTATTTATAATAATTGCTTTTTTTAATTTGAAAGAATATTCTGTTGAAACTGAATTATGGTGTATTGGAGTTTTCCTCCACGAACTTGTCTACTGCTCTCCTCCATTCGCTGCTAAATCTATGGTTAAAGGTTCTTTCAAATCAATTGCTTCCGAGGCCGAGATTAATCGAACTTGGAAAAACCAGCCGGCCTCCGACGAGGTCAAGGACCTTCTTGACAAATTGCTGAAGGTTGACGAGAAGTGTCGCATCGGAGCCAACGGACTCATCTAAATAAAAAACCACAAATTCTTCGCCGATTTCAACTGGGATTTACTCTTGTCAAAAGAGATGAAGAGTCCCTTGTTGGATATAATAAGTAGACACCCCTATAAGCCTTCCTTGAAAGGAGAGGCGACGACCAAAGGGTCATTTTCTAAGCTAGTCACGATTCCAGGATTCAGGGTGGTTCAAAGGTTCTGACAAGAAGGGAAATATAAAAGTAGAAAAAATGAACATTACTATCAACAACCACAAAAAAACGATAACTATCAGTTTTTATCATACTTCTTCCAATTTTTTAATTAATTATATTTTTTAATTTAAAAAGCAATATTCTTGTTTATGTTTAATATATAATACTGTCAGATGATAAATCATAATAATTATAAAAAATGTTGATAATAATTAAATGAAAGAATCAATTTTCCTAAATTAACGTTAATATACTGTATTATATATATATAGATATATATATATTGTATTGTTTCTATATTTCAATATTTATAAATATATTATATAAGTATAAAATATAAAATAAATGTATTGATTTATTCTTATTTATTGAATAAATACTTAGACTTCGATAAAAAAAAATAAACAATAATATAAAAATAAAAATGAAATGAATTATTAAAAATTAATAAAAATAATAATAAGAATAATAATAAGATTAAGATTAATAATATGTTTTTTCAATTATCATCCGCTAATATCTCGCTTTCCATCTTCGATAATAATTTCTGGGATTCTTGGTTTTTCTATTTTCTAATTCTTTCGAGTTCTTAACTTTTCTATTTAATATGTTTCTATTTTTCAGTTAATTTACAATTCTTCTACAGCTGCTCAAGCATTGTAGAGTACAACACCAAATCCACGATACCGTCGGGTTTGATCTTGAGTTCTTACTGATACTTCTTCACAATCTATTATGTGTAATGGCCAAACATGCCCACGGCTTCGATCTTCTAGCCGGTCAGCTTATGCAGCAAGTTCTGAACCAACATCACATCTTCTTTGATAGTCGATTATTTAGAGATGGGAAACTTGATGGTTGTTTTTCTCTGCTTATAGTATTGGATGGAAGAGGCGATACTATTTGGGTCAACTACTGGGAGGATGTTGATATTCGATTGGGGTGTTATGAGGTCTTCGGAGTTTCTCGGTTTTATCGAGTGCTGCGGGGTTTGGATCAACGGTTGTTGGTTATGTGGGAGTTGCCTCGTCGGAATCACAACTGTTATATTACTCGTGTTATTATTGTTGATCTTTGACTGCGAATAATCCATATCGAGAAGATCAAAATTGGTGATGTATTCACCTTGTTTCATATAATGATTCGTTGGGGGATTCTCACTTCTGATCGACTCTGATCTTTCAAGCCCCCTCGATGAAGTGGGTAATATCAGGTTGTTCTGTTCGGTGGTAGTCATCAACTCCATAACAAACTTTTGATCAAATTTCATGATATCTAACGATGACAACAATATCTCTTTGGTTGATTCAGGTATATTATTGTGGTTATTAATGTTAGTGTTACTATTTGACGAATCAATTGACTTTGTTTTACCTTTATTGGTTGTAGCTATACCAGTTGTCGGGTTTGATTGGATCGATGGATTCAATGAAGGTGCTGCCACGGTAGATGGAGATGAAGATGAGTTGCTGCCGGATAATGTTGGTGATAAGTTAGAATTGGATAACGGATTGTTATTTCCTGAATTTTGTACTGAGGCATTGTTGGTATTATTATTGTTCCCATTATTAGGAGGAGGATGATGAGGGTGTTGTAGACTATTACTGTTGTTATTGTGGTTGACATTACTATTGTTGATAGATACGATAACTTCTTGAGAAACGATAGAAGCTTGTGTAATAGTGGTGTAACTTGGAGGACTGGTGTTTCGATTATCTGGATTATTATTTAAGGTTGGAGCTGTGGGTATCGCTTCCGAGTCTAACTTCGATTGTTGGTTAACTCGATTCGGGCTCAGAATAATTTTGTTTTCAGTATTGGTTCCAATACTCAACTGGAGAGTTGCATTGCCTCCTCCTGTCTATCTGACTTATTTTAACTATTTAGTAACAATTCCTCCGTTTTTCGATTTTTATATTTTCGCATTATTAGCATTACTACTATTATTATTATTAAATATGGGCAGATGTGGTTTCTTATCGATAGGAAGTATTCCAAGTTCAAAAAATTGTTGTGCAGTTATATTCGCTGCAAGACGAGGGTTGACCATATCTATCATCGAAGAAGGCAACTTAAATTCAGTATAAACTATATCTGAATTAGTTGGTGTGTTCTGATTCGAATGAAACTTATTGATATTATTATTATTGTTCAAATTTTGGAAAGGATTCAGGTTTCCATTATTGTTATTAGGAGTGCTACTATTATTAATAGTATTTGCTTCCCCTACATCAGAATAAGCAACTGAGGATTTGTACAGGAAATTACCATGGTTGCTGGTCGGAGTGGATGACTTGATTCGATGATCCGATTGCTTATGCTTTGTGGTTTCCCTAGGTTCAAGGAGCATATCAATAACTTTCTAGGGAATATATGTAGGACCATTAAAAATGGTCGCAACAGCAGCAGTCTAATTCCCTACTGGTTTCACAGTCACGGGGTTCTGTTCTTGCCTGCTACCCTGGACATTAGATTTCGGACTTTCCAGCTCTCTCGGTGTAGTTTGAGTTGTCAGCATCTACTGTTGTGGATGCTCCTTTTCTACAAGATCCGAATAAAAATAGTACTATTTGCTCGACTCTATTTTCCCAACATCTAATTAATTTGGCTTTTGATAAGTGTTATATCTTGACTTTGATTCAAAAGACCTTTGCAGATGTTGTTGTTATTATTATTGTTATTCACATTATTATTTATAGCATTCGTGTTCGTACTTCCATCTGTGAAATTGCGTTTCGTCATCGGTTAGAAATAAGGAGGACTTTTCGGAGCATCTGGGTCAGGTTACTTGATCTCCTAAATCCAAGCATAAAGACTGTTATTGAGAATACTGGGGTTATTAGTAACTTCAAACAAAGATTTCGTTTCAAGACCACTTTAATTAACGTTTTGATTTTGGTATGCATAAGGACAGTCTGCTTTGACAGGAAAATCATTAAAGAGTGTTTCGACTATTCGATTTGGCCTTTCAGAAATTCGCTTTCCATTTAACAAACTCTTTGACTGCCCTATTGTTGCCCCTCCTCCCCCTTAGGGAAGACGAATATTCCCTCCACGACTATTCTTCGAACAACTAGGTTTGATCTCCAACTCATACTCTACATGCAATTCTTTTAAAGCCTAGAGTTCCGCCGCATGTACAACCTTGGCGAGACTAGCATTCTCGTTTTCACGGTACATCTTGGTATAATGCTTATACATTGACTTAAAATTGGCTTTGACCTTGTTTTTCATGTCGGCAGCCAATACGACCACGTTCGTTGGGTGGTCAACAACAACCATCTTGTTAGCAGGCTTGATGACCTTGTCGCCTGCAATTTCGAAGCAGTGCTCAATACTGCGGCGGTAAACTGCTGGTGACTTGGAGTAGTTATGACTTTATTTTATATCGAGATCTGCCGAACTGACCAACATGTGGTTGACTGCTGCATTTGGAAGCTGTTGCTGGTTTTGCTCGTCATCTGCGATGCGTTCTTCGCCTTGTTCTGATTTATCCTCTTGATGGTTATTCAGTTGCTCGCTTCTCGAGGCGTGCTCGTTTTCTTTGTACTCTTTGTAATGTGACATAATATGGTTCTAGTGTTCAGGTCGTAATGTGTACTCGAGGTCTGGTGCCACCTCTTGTATCACAGTGTGTTCTTTGATTCTCACCTCTTTATTGTCATCCTCGGGGTCTGGCTGAAAAAACTCGTCTTCCAACAGCTCGGCTGCACTCGGTCGAAGTGTTGCTTCTGCCAGGCATTTGCTAATGAAATTCCTGAGGCACTCCAGCTCAATCATGTTGAGCATCCGGGGCTTGATGCGCTGTTCGATATACTTGTAGATCTGTGGCAGGGAGGTACACTCTTGGTAAGGGGTCTGCAGGGTCGCCATCTCCAACACGCACATTCCGAATGCATAAATGTCCACTCCGGTGCTGTACTTCCCCTCGAATATTTCTGGGGCCATGAACTACGGCGTGCCTATTAGAGTTTATGCGTAAGAATTCTTAGTGGATATGGCGAGGCCGAGATCACCAATGCGTATTTCGTTGGTATTGGTGTTGATAAATATGTTTTCGCATTTGATGTCCCTGTGGATTATTGGATTGGGTTTATTGCTGTGCAGATAATTAAGACCTTCTAGAATCTATTTACACCATCCTTTGATAATTTTTAGTCTTGGTTTCTTAATTTTTTTTAAATGCCTTTGTGTTTATTATTTGTTAAAATATATTTTTGGTGTAAAAATATATAAATATGTTTGAATGTACTTTTTGAGAGATCCTCCACTAACCATTTCGGTGATGAAAATCATTTCTTTCTGATTCTTATTGGTCCATGCATTGATGAAATTGATGATTTTCTTATGACTTATATTCTTGAGGATATTTATTTCTTCGACTATTCTTTTTCTCTAGGCTATAAACAAATTATATACAAATATTTTTTTTAAAAATTATGTGTGTGATTTTTTAAAAATAAAATAAATATCAAGGAAAAAATAATAACAAATTATATCTATATATATATATCATATTTGTTTTATACGAGGAGGTAATCGAGTCAGTTTAATAACATTCCAAGCAATTTATCTGCCTGTGTCACTGTCATGTCCACGATAAACTGATTTGTAGGAGCCACAGCCAACTTAATCGTTAAACTAGAAATTATATTAAAAAAATATAAATGTAGATATATTTTAATGATATATTTTAAAAATAAATAGAAAAAATAGTATTTGCATATAAAAAAAACAATAAGAAATGAATTAATTAATTCGCAGAGGTTCGAGGCATCCTGATTTGATACGAATATGTACATATATATCAAAATAAACAATGTATATAAATATATAATTATTTATAATAATAACAGAAATGAATTACTAATATATATGTATGTCTAAGATATATATATAAGTATTTGTTTACTCGATAGAATCTTTGCTTCGGACTATACTCGACAATTCTGTCCTTTTCGTGATTATCTTCTGGGAATACTCCTACATCGTGATCTTGTTCGGATAGATTCTCATGGAGCTCTGTTGTTTAGCCAGTAAACATTGTGTGCTCTTTATTTTTATCAGTATTATTAATTTATTAATTATATGTAGATTATATGACAATATCATAAAAACATAAGTTATATATGTATAATATACATTGTGTCAATATACAATGTATATATGTATATATATTCAAATACTTATATATATAGATGTATGTATATACATATAAATATCTAGTTTTATTATTATTATTTATTATATAAAACTGGCAATTAATATTCTTTCTTTCTTTTTTGCATTTATTGATTAGTTTATTAAACAAATATTTCTCTACAATGAATTAGTGCAAAAATATAAAGAAAAATAGATATAGAAGGTATCGAACAAAAACATGAAATTATTTGAAATGTTGACTAAACCACCAAACTCCCCACAAAAAGAAAGGGTGCTATGTTACTAACATCACGCATTTATTCAAAAGATATGTAAGTCGCCCAAGAGTACACAAGTGGGAACATGAAATATATTTATGTGTCCACGGCTATTTGACATTTTTGAAAAGAACTATCGACAAAATCTATGTGATATTCTCGAATTGTTTAGTAAGAGAGAAAAGTTATACAGGATCGGCAACTGGTATTCTCTTGTTCCTTAAAAATATATATAACCACATTAAAAAAATAAAGTAAAATAAAATAAATTGAAGCATGAATATCATTTAGATATTCTTGATATAAAAATTATAAATAGGATAGTTATCCTGATGACTCTCTATTATTGATTACTTCCTATCTCAACTATTACTATCATTTGTTGTTGCGATTCAAATAATGTTAATCATGTTCCTACAGCTTTTATCAACATAGAAGTGACTTTAAAATAAATATATTTG